>JAKXYG010001114.1:0-60000 GCA_025895645.1 Cardicola forsteri | reverse complement strand
GGTAATGGTTAATTTTATTATCCTTTTTAGACGGAGTTTATATATATATATATATATATATATATAATTTTAAAATTAATGTATTTTTTAGCCATATAAAATAAATATAAAAAATTAATTTATTTTAAACTAAAAATTGGGTTAAAAAACGGAAAGACACTTTCTCAACTTGGTGAAAATTTATGAAAAGCAATAAATATTACTTAAAATATTTAAAAGTATAGCTTTTATTATCTATTTTCATGTGTCTAAACAAATAATTTGGTCACTTTTTAATTTTATAAAATTCTCGTTTCCGGTCTAACCTAGAATGTTGTGGTAATATTGGTAGAAAATGTTTGTTTTTATTGAATCTTTTTATTAATACTGCTAAAGTTGGTTGTGAAGAATGTTGTGGTAAAACGTAGATGTGCTTATTATACATGAGTAGTGTTATAAAAGCGAATTAATCAATCATACTGGATTAATTTTAACACTAATGCCTTCAAACCGTGTAGTTCTGGTGTTTGTAAGAAATACCCAAAATGATTAAAACACAATTTTTTTGCTACTTTCAATGTTTTGTACCGGAAATGCATCTTTCAGCAGTGGATATTTTAGGTCAGCCAAACATAGATCCGCTTATATGGTTCCGGTGGTTGATAGCGAATCCATGTTCACCCAGTTTGGAGTTGAGCGCTTCATCGCTAGATCACTCCGGCTTTTGTCACCTCCATACTTTCAGTTGTTTCATTCGGGCACCAAGACCCCAATCATTAGATCGGTCAGACGAAAGATAATCTGATTTGATTAGGTGCTGTTCAAGTGTTTTATGCGTATAATAATAATAATAAGAGTAATAATAATACTACTATTACTACTAATAATAATAGTGACAGTAATAATAATGGCAATAAATTATTAATAATAATAGTAATAATAATAATAGTAATAATAATAATGATAATAGTAATAATAATAGTAGTAATAATAATAGTAATAATAATAGTAATAATAGTAATAGTAATAGTAATAATAATACTAATAATAATAGTCGTTTAAAACAGTTGAATATTAATTTTTGTACAAACGCATTTGGATTGCAAGTGTAACGCTTTGTTTCAAATTGAAATTATCCACTTTATATTTTTTGTTGAATTAAAAATGACAATTCACAATGATGGTTGTGAATACGTTTGTAAAAAAAATCATTGTCGAATATAAAATGCGAATTTTAAACATGAGTGTGAAAATGATTATTGAAAGGATTACTTTTTATTAAAACGGATTTTATATATATATATATATTCTAATGAACTCAATTGTTTATTTTCGTATAGAAACAATTTTTTATTCTGGATTGGTTAGTGATTTGGTTGCCAAGTACACAGCGGTATAACTAGATTTTCACTGGACTCCCGCTCAGTGAATGAGTACTAGCATACACCCAAATTGCTTAAAAGGCATTTCAAGGTATTCATTTACGATAAGCAGGGGGTTAAGCTTGTGGAGCTGTCAACTGGCATCAAGCCCCAATTCCCACCCTCCACGATAAAGAGTTAGACAGTTTGAAGTAACAAAAATGAATGACTGCATAGAAATATGAGCACATTTTAAGTTTTATTGAAAATTTAAAATGTATTAAAATGTCTAAATTGGATTTATTTTAGTTAGGGTTCAGTCTCTTAACCAAATAAAATATCCATTCATTACTCCAATAGTTGTACCATAAAGTCCAAATATACTGCTGTGCACTTGATTTTTGCTCATTGTAGAACTACAAAGTGTCAACTAACCGAAACGAAAAAAATATGAACAATTCTCAAACAATACAAACAATTATCAATTATCAAACAATTATATATGGTAAAGTCCTAGTAAAAGGGTTCTCTCACTTGCTAAACCGGTAGTAACGTAGCAGCATCTGAGGATACTGGGCAATCAGAATTGATCAGATTCACTATAAATAAACAGGTCGAAGGTCATCCACCCGTAGCTCAGTGGTTTAAGGCGCTGGCCTGACACCAGATAGGGCGGGGGGGGGGTTCAAGTTCATGTGTGTGTAAAAACTTGAAAGGTATGCGCTGCTGATGATTCCAAATAAGGATGTGAAACAGCTGTACAGTGCTCCTGGTTGACTGGGAAACCTAGTAAATGACCATATTAGTCTCTTGTCTTTTTTATATATTAATGATTCATAATTATGAAATAATAAAAATCATAATAATGACACAAGTAATAAATGGATTTTATTTCGGATTGTTTTTTTACCACCACATTTGCTTACAATCAATTCGATTCGTGATTTTTAAAATCAAGACTTTGTAGAGTTGGGCCAAGTTGATTACGCGTATTCCAGGCGTCGTATTTTGTACCGTAGACGTAAAGGTAGCCACGATGGGCATAGGTTTGAGTTCTACTATCAACATTAAATGTAGACCCTCGCTAAAAGTCCACTTGTTGATAGTTATGTTTGACATTCAAGTTACCTGGTACCGGGTTCGGAATGATCAGGAATGTGCTAAACCCGGCGGGTTGAAGCTCGCGACAATCCCTAATCGGGTTCGCTTGAGCATACAATTTTTGTTAGTGAGGAGACCTCACGGTACTTGCTTGCTGTGCCGGAGTGGTCTAGCGGTACAGAGCTCGATTTGGACCTCGGGATTCGAATCCAATCACTGACACTAAAATGCAAGCCCACGTTCAGCTTGGATAAAATATCCAGCAAAGTTTTGTGACTGGTAGACGGCATCCTTGTGATGTCGCCACTGTTCGCAAAGATTGATGAGGCCGCCTTATTTTTTTGTGTGGGTTATTTCCCTTAGCCCAAGGGCTACATATGGTATACCTTAAGATACCTTTTAACTATTCTGGCTGTATGCTTGCATCCACTCGCCGTAGCGGTTCCTGTAGTCATTAGTCTAGATGCCTGGTGGCACCTAGTCCAGGATGCACACCGTAGAGGAAAAACAGTCAGGAATATCATTATAATTAGAAATTGAGATTTTATAAGCATTAAGCAAATTCTCAGGATTTTTGGCATCTCATAACAGGTGAACTTTTTTCGTCTAGGGCTGTCTTACCAGAAAGGTATTTATTGTACAAACAATCAAACCATAAAAACGGATAAAAATTTGAATTATTGGTCACATTTTTATTAAATGATTGACTCCTAATTAGACTGGAAGAATAACAAAGTTTTTTAGCTTATCGACGGCATCCTTATGACGGTGCCACTGTTTACAAAGATGGACGAAGTCTTCCTTAGCCCATAAGCATACATGTATTTTAAGATACCTTTTAAATATTGTGATTTTATACTTGCATCCATCCGCCAAAGCGGAGGCCCAATTATAGCGCTGTGCACCCGGTCCTTGCTGTTATTAGTCTAGATGCCTATGAGCACTCAGTCCAGGATGCATCATGTAGAGGAGGAACGGTTAGAAATATCGCTATTATTGGAAATTGTGACTTTATAAGCATTACTCGAATCCTCAAGATTATTGGCATCCATTTTTATTTTTATAACGATAAGATTGCCAGGAGTGCTTTTCAGTCTTCGTTTTCCAACACGATGCTACAATTGACTTTGACAAACTTAATAATGCATTTGAAAATGAATGACGCATAAGTATTTGCTTATTTTGATATTATATATATAAACAAAATAAAAAAAAGGCATTATAAGGTCAATTAAATAAGGGGCAATAATGAAAACAAATTAATAAAAAAGTCTGTTGTAAAATAATGTTTGGCCAATTGATTGATTTTGTTATACATTATTAATTCAAGTCATCTATCTATATCTTCCTTTTTTACACCAACAAAAAAAATATTTTACAGTATGATTACAAGTCTACATTAAAACAAGAAAGTGACATTTTACGTTACGATAAAAATGCTGTTTTTTGCAGTTTGAAAACGTTGGTGGTCTTGTAGATTTATTAAAAAATAATGTATTTATTCCAGTACAAGTGTCAACAGTACAATTACTCTACCAAAATTTCAATCAGTTAAAACGTACAATGCGACTTTATTAAGTGAAATTTACACTTTTTAAAATTATTTATGGAATAACTAATGCAATTTTGTTTGTGTATAAGGTAATGTTAAAAATTTAATTTTCAATTTACTACTACTATTGCTACTGTATATATGTTGCGACAGACCATACTTTAATAAAAGATGAACATTTTTGTATATTATTATTATTATTATTATTATTATTATTATTATTATTATTATTATTATTATTATTATTATTATTATTATTATTATTATTATTATTATTATTATTATTATTATTATTATTATTATTATTATTATTATTATTATCATTATCATCATTATTATTATCATTATTATTATTATTATTATTATTATTATTATTATTATCATTATTATTATTATTATTATTATTATTATTATCGTTATCATTATTATTATTATTATTATTATTATCATTATCATTATTATTATTATTATTATTATTATTATTATTATTATTATTATTATTATTATTAATATTATTATTATTATTATTATTATTATTATTATTATTATTATTATTATTATTATTATTATTATTATTATTATTATTATTATTATTATTATTATTATTATTATTATTATTATTATTATTATTATTATTATTATTATTATTATTATTATATTATTATATTACTACTATTATTATTGTTATCATTATTATTATTATTATTATTATTATTATTATTATTATTATTATTATTATTATTATTATTATCCATTATTATTATTATTATTATTATTATTATTATTATTATTATTATTATTATTATTATCTTTATTATTATTACTACTATTATTATTATTTATCATTATTATTATTATTATTATTATTATTATTATTATTTTTATCATTATCATTATTATTATCATTATTATTATTATTATTATCGTTATTATTATTATTATTATTATTATTATTTTTATCATTATCATTATTATTATCATTATTATTATTATTATTATCGTTATTATTATTATTATTATTATTATTATTATCATTATTATTATTATTATTATTATTATTATTATTATTATTATTATTATTATTATTATTATTATTATTATTATTATTATCCCATTATCTTAATATTATTATTATTATTATTATTATTATTATTATTATTATCATTATTATTATTATTATTATTATTATTATTATTATTATTATTATTATTATTATTAATATTATTATTATTATTATTATTATTATTATTATTATCTTTATTATTATTATACTATTATTATTGTTATCATTATTATTATTATTATTATTATTATTATTATTATTTTTATCATTATCATTATTATTATTATTATTATTATTATTATTATTATTATTATTATTATTATTATTATTATTATTATTATTATTATTATTATTATTATCATTATTATCATTATCGGCTATCATCATTATAGCTTGAATGCATCACGAGGAAAATTGTTCTTGAAGTGGTCATTGTAACAAAGAGTTGAATGAAGTTTTTTATGTGAACCCCACACCTCATACCAAAAGTTTGAGTCCAGTGCTGTACCATTGAACCACGCCACTAAATGTATGTGTATATAGATAAAACATTCTTTGGTGGTTTTCTATTGCAGATCAATCTTTCACCACTTTTTCAATAACAATTTTTGTAGTCAACACAGTGCAACTGCGCGTAGTTCCATTTTTTAAAAATAGCGTTTCTCAAACGATAGAGCTAGATGAAGGCATAGGTTCAACTTGATTATTGGCCCCAAAATTCAGACCTTTATAAGGCTTTGCTGCTTACTGAAACATGTTTGCCATGAAAAGTACAGGTAGTAAAAATTAAATAATAAGTTGCTCAATTGATTTTACTCTAGTCCCAATTAATATTTCAAAAAAAAAAAACAATATAGTTCTTTTGTATCAATTTTACAAATTTTCCTAAAATATAGTTCTGGTTACCATAGTATAAAAGATGTAGAATATTGAAATTAAAAAGATTGTTAATATGTTCTAGTTGTAGTTGTAACCTATTTTTAACATATTTTTGTTTTATATTTTCAATGTTTTGAATATTAAGGTTGTCGAGGCAAATGAAGAATCCAACAATACAATTATTTAGGCAGAATTTTTTATTTCTTATTATATATAGACCAGTTAGTCGCGGTCAGTACATCCTGGTGAGAAGATGAGCAATTTTTAAATCACCTTTCTGGCCCCTCTCCGGAGTGGAACAAGCAGTGCTGTCTCTAAATAGGGCTGCTCGGTGATAGTACTTAAAGGTGACACCGATAACCGTTATCGCCTTCTTGTCAACGCGTTAACGACATTAACTCCTAAGTATCCGTTTGGTCCACGGCTGTTTGTTGGCACAGCCTTATTCACAGCTAACTTTTTATTGCTAAAGGTCATTCTACTATCCGCAACCTATTGGACGCGCTAAGTAGGGGTCGGTCTTCCCCCTCAGAAAGTCATTCTTGGTAGATAATAAACGTTCAATTGTGCAAAATGTCATAAAATGAACAATTATTTTTATAATTCAGTTGTTCAAAAAGGCAATTTCTATTTGGTTAGTGACGTAGTGTCACCTCTTCATTATTGTTTCTGACTGTTTCGACGGGAAATGCGCATCTTTTAGCAGTGGACATTTTTAGCCAAACCGAACGTGGGCCCGCATTCTGGTGGACCGGTGGTGGGATTCGGAACCATGCATGATCATCGAGGTCCAAATCAGAGCACTCTACCGCTTAGACCATCCCGGCACATTGAATTTCAATCTACTGTGGATTAGATATTATTAATTTTCAATTTTATTTTTATGCGACAAATATGAAAAAAGTATAAAATGTATTACAGTTAATTAAATAATTAATGTATTAACATTTTCCCAAATTTAATAGATAGAAATAGATTAATATCAATTATTGATTTTTTACTTTTATATAAGCAAGTACATTCAAACATTGGCTTACATTTGATTATTGTTACTAATTTGAATGTTTTGATATCATCATTATCATCATCGGGGATAAACATCCCCCACCGGTTATTATCATTCAGGGTAGTCCAAATACCAAAAACGTCTGCAAACCATCAGCTCTTGCAATGTGTACTTAATGAACGACACTTGAGGCGTGCTGACATTAAATGTTAATTGTATCTCCCGAGTTAAACCCCTCCAGTGATCTCTGTTGGCTACATAGGGGTAAACAAACGGACGCCCATTTATTAAGTAATTCATTTGGACGAGGGGGCTTAGCATAAATAAAAAGACTGAGTTCGCGTGCTGCAATGTCCGTCCAAATTTTCCGTTGACCACCTGGCCTTTTTTTTCATCCGGGTAATGGATGGGCTTCCATAGTTATTCTGGCTGGATGAGTGGGCATAGTCTTGGCATAAGTTGTTTTTACTATCTGATATAGTCGAACTTACTTTAATTTTCGCTACTTTGAATGTTCTATGGGCAACATTTTTTAGCAGTGCATATTTTAGTCAAACGTGGACCCGGCATTTAGTGCTCGTGGTGAGAATCGAATCCATGCCCACTGAGATTCAAGCTAAACGCTGTACCGTTAAACTACCTCCCCCCCATTTTAACGCTTTAATTATCATGTATACCATTTTTTTTACCTCCTTACTGTAGTCTGATAAAATGACGTGTTTTTGTTATTGTTTTGGTGATATTTTTAAAAAAAGATGTATGAATTCTAATCTCGCATTCTAACTCTCCTCTTTCCTTAACCGGAACTGAGAGCTAAGGTACATTTATCATTTAAAAACAATACATGATTAATAATTGAAAAAATAAAAATTTCATTTAAGACGTTTGTTTTGTTCTTTTAACTTGAAATCATATTCACAGTGTAGATTTACTAAAATGAGATGCAGTTAATGCAATTTTCAAAACGTTTCTTTTGCTGATTATATGTCCCCTTGCTAAAACGCATTTTTTGTGAAGGATTCAAGCACTAATAATTAAAGAATGTATATATATATATATATATACATTGCATTGTAGAAATTAAATGTTTTAAAAATTAAAACATACTATACCATGCGTTAATCTAGTTTCGATTCATTTACAAGTGTTGTTTGTCTTTTAATTACATTTTTTAAATGCGTTTCCTCAAACCAGATTTTGCCAATGTTAGTGTCATACAAGTCGATTGTGCTTTTGCTTACGGCAAATGATTTGATTTAAATTTTAAACATGACACGAATAGGTGAGTGTTTTACTGTATGTACGATTATGATTTGAATGATTTTACGCAAAATGCGTTTGTTAATTGTTTCATTAAATATATTTTTTTAACAAGCGGATACATTTCTAATAAATTTACATATATATATATATATATATATATATACCACCACGAAAGAAAACAGTGTGAAAAACTTAGCAACCATATAATTATATACAATGCTACATAATAAGTGAAATAAAATCAATAAATGTTATCAATAATTAAAAAAGGTTGACTAAAATCGTAAACATTCATCTTTCCATAAAACACAAAGCACATCTAATTTTTTTTTAAAAACTAAATAATCTCCTGTATAATTATTATACTACAAAATATCAAATAATAAATGTCATAGTCTCTTTTCGGTAAACACTTGACTCAAGTGCATTGGAATGTTATTGGTACATAATTCCGTTTGTTGTTAATAGAGTATGAACTCCTTACAATTATTTATTTATTTTTAAATAAATATCTATTCATTCATTTTTATTTATAGATAAATTAACATGCATAAAAGTGAATTACATAAAGTTGTTTAATTCAGTAAGAGAGACGAAGAAAACATTATATTTTTGTTTTAAAGGAAAATCATTGTTTTTTTAATAAAACATATATATATATAGATGAGATAATTTAGTGACTTAAACTTGGACTTAAACTTGGTGGATCAAGGTTGGGGTGAAAAATATACTACATGAAGGATTTAAATAATAATAATAATAATAATAATAATAATAACAATAATTACATAAGCCATTCTAAATGCACTTTTTTATAATACACATAATTTAAAATTTTTTTGGTTTTAACTACTTGAATGTTTTACGGTAAACTATTTTTATTGATTAAATGACAAGTACTTCTAGAACGTGTACGCTTAGTCGAGCTCCAAACAGGAGGGAATCGAACTCATGTCATTTTGAAAACACGTGTTGTGACTCGTATTGCCACACAAGTAGAGTCGATAGTCTTACATTGTAACCTCTCTACTTTAATTTGTATTTAAAAGCATCTTTCACAAAGTTGACATCAAAATACGACTCCATGGGTGGTATAATTCAAACCTTGAATTCTAGTAGCAATCTGGTGGACATCAAGGTTCAAATCTCACTACGGGTTTACTATATGCGGGGCTCACATTCGGCTTCGCTAAAATTTCCCCACTGCTGAAGCATGCTTTTCCCGTAAAACATTCAAAGTAGCCAAAATAAATAAATATTACTCAAATATAAAGCTGTGCTTTGTAAAGCATGCATTGTAGCTTCAAAATAATTGATTGAGCAATTATTTAAACACAATTTGGTTTTATCCAAACATTTATAAATAGGATTATGTTGAATTTAAAATAAATGGAAAAGTGTAGTATTTAAAAAAAATGAAACAGAATAAGTGGCAATTGATAAATATGTTAAAAATAAATTGTTGAAACAGATTTTTAAAGCAAAAAGTTTTAAGAGTAATTGCTGTGTAGATAAATAAACAAACAGCCTGTTTTTTGTTGCATAAATTCAGAATTAAAAAATCTAAAAATGTCCCATTTTTTGCGATATATTTTTAGAACAAGTTTTATTGCAAAATAATAAAATCATAATCACAAGATCGCAGATTATTTTTCCAGATGTTGATGACCTTGATAAACTTGTGCCCCGCTTGATATCAAACAGTCTGGTTCCAAGTAGTAGGCACTAACGTGTCACGTGTCACCACGTGGTCTAGCGGTACACCGCTCAATTTAAACCTCGGTGGGCATGTGTTCCAATCCCACCGTTGGCACTAATTGCGGGCTTAGCTAAAATGTTCACTACTGAAAGATGTTTCTCCTAAAACATTCAAAGTAATAAACATTAAAAAAAACAATACGTTTACTAAAACACGGCTAAAACCAAGTGGATATTCAACGAAGTACTTGCATCTAGCGTTGGTGGTGATACTCCAGCTTTGTCAGTCTCGCACAAATATTGTCATTTCTGTATCGAGGTCTAACTTGTTTTTTTTTCCCTATTATTCATGTGTTTTCCCCTTGTTGCAAGGCCAAGAATCCTGGTCCTATCTATTGATTTCTTTTTCAACAGTGACATATTTTGATATTTAAGTTAAAAACGTACCTATTATTTAATGTATACTACAATTTTACATTATTTTGTTTTTTTGCCCATTCAATTCATTTATTTCATTATTTTCTATAATTGTACCGCACATTAAACAATTGGATCCAATAACTTGACCAACGTAGCATATGTAGGACAATGAGTAAGTTGTTTTTGCAATCAGTGGCATCGTTACAAGGATGCCGTCTGTTAGCCAACAAACTTCGTTATTGTTCTGCATTTGTTACGCTTATCAAGTTATTGGATTGGGATGCTAATGACCCTGAGGATTTGAGTAATGCTTATAAAGTCTCAATTTCCAATAATGGTGATATTCCTGACTGTTAGTCCTCCACGTGGTGCATCCTGGACTAGGTTCCCCTAGGCATCTAGACTAATAACAGCGGGGTCCGATTGCATAGCGGTATAACTGGGCTTCCGCTACGGCGGGTGGGTGCGAACATACACCCAAGATACTTAAAAGGTATCTAAAGGTATACATATATCATACATAGCCCTTGGGCTAAGGGAGATAACCCTGACAAAAAATCAGGCGGCCTCGTCAATCTTTGCGAACAGTGGCGACGTCACAAGGATGCCGTCTACCAGCCAAGAAACTTTGTTATTCTTCCACGTTTGTGTTACGCTTATCAAGTCATCGAAATCGATCGTTTGCAATGTCGTATAAATATGGGAAATAATGAAGAGGTGACGCCACGTCACTAACAAAATTAAAAAATTAAATTAAAAAGTTATTGGATTGGGATTTTTTTCTTAACCTACCGCCTACATATGATATTTATATACCTTAATATATCTTTTAATACTGTGGGTGTATGCTTTCACCCACTCACTGAAGCGAAATTCCAGTTATACCGCTTTGCACTCGGTCCCTGCTGTGTTAGACTAGATGCTCCCAGAATGCACCACATGGAGGACGAACAGTCAGGCATATTATCATCATAAAGATGAACCAACAAACGTATTTTCACAAGTGACTAAATGAAGGCCCTCACAGGTAGGGTCAGTTTCGAGTCTAGCATTGTTGCCCCGGCACAAAATATGCGGTGTTTCGAATAGAATAAAAATTTCTTACTAACTACACGTAACACAATGAACCAGACAAAAAGTTGTAAAAGTAAAACAAATTTCATTAGTCGAACAAAATTAAAATTGAAATTAAAACAGCAAAACGTGGTAATAAAAATTGTTCATGTTTAGTTGACGCAATGTTAGTTGAATAATGTGTGTGTGTGTGTGTGTATGTGTTAAACAAAGAATGCCAGTAATAGATTAGCGCACATTAAAAACAATTGAAAAATATTCAACCTTGATCAATTATTACCATCATCATTATTATTATTATTGAAACGAAAGACTATTACTCAAAGCGTAGGCTTGCGTTAGTGTATAGTGTGTGTGTGTAATTTTTTTTTTGTGTGTGACGATTAACACATTATTATATTATTATTGATTTTAACTCAGATACTTTAATCTATGTAGCGCCTATGGTATTATGATTGTAGAGTATTCATTTAAGCTCATGTGGTATCGTTTTGAAGACGGTTGTGTTGTTAAATGATGTTGTAGTACTTGAGTTTGGTTGAGACAGCTTGAGAACACAGTTTGGCACAGTTTGACTTTTATTCTTGAGAAACAACAAAGAGACGTTATTTTGGTAAAGACTTTTATAGAAGGTTTGCGTGAAAACTGAAAAATAGTTCAATCTTAGATATTGTAAAATGTGCAATGCGAAAGTGTACTTATATAAAACAGTTTTTAAAAAGGAAGCATGTTTTGATAATAACAATAATAGTAATAATAATAATAATATAATAATAATAATAATTATAATAATAATAATAATAATAATAATAGTAATAATAATAATAATAATAATAATATTAATAATAATAATAATAATAATAATAATAATAATAATAATAATAATAATAATAATAATAATAATAATAATAATAATAATAATAATAATAATGTTATTAGGTTGTTCAGGCACATTTAAAAAGCAGATGCAACCTATAGTTTGGTGGAAACGCAAGTGGACTTGCACATATAATATTTCAATGCCGATTCATTATTAGTTAAATATTATTTCCATATTCTTGATTTCAAAAATGCTAAAAATTTGGTTACTGTTTTGCAACTTAATATTAAAAATATTTGTACTTTTTTGCAACTTACCACATACCGCAGTTTTGTTATAAATGTACTTAATTAAACAATATTATGTTTGCCTCGGTTGTTTAGCAACTATACAGATTTTTTATTCAAAAACCATTACATATTTTAAATAACATTGTTCTATTATTTTCAATTTACTTTGAACTATGCGCATATTTATTTAAAAACATTGTTTTGTTGAACTTGAATCTAACTTTATGTTAAATGTACTTATTTATTAAAATAATGTGACCAAGGCTTGGAACTAAACTTTAGTTTCAAATGATAAACACGGTCTTATTAATTAAAAAATTTATATATATATATATATTCATTTCATTTCATTTTGGTTGGTGACGTGATCACCTCTTCATTATTTCCCATATTCATACGACATGTAGAACGATCGATTTCAATGGCTTGATAAGCGTAGACAAACGTGGAAGAGTAACAAAGTTTCTTGGCTGGTAGACGACATCCTTGTGACGTCGCCACTGTTCGCAAAGATTGACGAGGCCGCCTGATTTTTTGTTAGGGTTATCTCCCTTAGCCCAAGGGCTACATATGATATACGTATACCTTTAGATACCTTTTAAGTATCCTGGGTGTATGTTCGCACCCACCCGCCGTAGCGGAAGCCCAGTTATACCGCTATGCACTCGGACCCTGCTGTTATTAGTCTAGATGCCTAGGAGCACCTAGTCCAGGATGCACCACGTGGAGGACTAACAGTCAGGAATATCACCATCATTAGAAATTGAGACTTTATAAGCATTACTCAAATCCTCAGGGTCATTAGCATCCCATATATATATATATATATATATATATATATATATATATATATATATATATAAGTCAATCTTCATAGTTCATGAATTCCGGAATCGTTTGGCACTCAACTCTGACCTGAGTGGACATAGGTTTGATTCCTATCTTTTTTTCTCCATTCCGTTCTGTATCGAACCGATATGGCCTAAATGTTTTACTGTTAGGTAGCATTCCTGCCACAAGTCCTCCGCTTTTACCCAGGCTTGGAACGGGCTAGATCGGTACATTTCTCATCCTCTCCAGACGGAGTTGAGTTTGATTTCTACCACGGGCACTCAATGTCTACTGCATGTTTTTTGGTAAAACAGTTGAAATCGCAAAAATGACAAACATTTTATTGTAGTGTTTTAAAAAAAAATTACTTTTGAACATGAATATTTTCCCCACTTTATTGTTTGGATAATTTGTCATTAAGTGTAAATTAATTGTAATACTAACACACTTGGAATGGAATTAATGGCGGTACAATGCTAACAACTGAGTTACTTGTGCAACTCAGAACTATTCTAGTATAAATTATTAATCAATTCTGTATATTGCACAAAATTTTCAAAATTAATTTAATTATGGTTCTATTAGTAATAATTAATAGCAGTTGGATATAATAACAAAGAGATAAAAATTGTTAATTTATTAAATTTATACATACATATACATAATTTAAATTAATTAATAAAATATAATTTGTATTCAAACTTCTTACCGTTATTTTTCATTACTACTGTATATAGGCCCATATTATGCGCTCAAATACACATACAAACGCACACACACATACATACAAAAGAATTTATTTACTTCGGTTATTATTATAGAAACCTATTTTTAAGAAACATTAAAATTGATTCAAGAAGTAGTAGTATAACGTTTGCTTTTATAAAATTTTAAAATCAATGACTTTAACAACGTTGGAATTTGTTAGAACAATACAATTAGGTGCTTTTATCACAAAAGTTGTTTTTTGAATTATTTTATCTTTTGTTTGATAACAAATATCAATAGATATGTTACAAAAAAACAAGTTGTTAGTACATTTTAAATTGCAATTTCTGTTTATCTTTCCTGTTGTCCTAAGATGGATGATATTATTATTATTATTATTATTATTATTATTATTATTATTATTATTATTATTATTATTATTATTATTATTATTATTATTATTTATTATTTATGGTTATTGGCTTTGATACTTCAGTAGAAGTAGCTTTCAGCACACAAAAAATATGTACAATTATAAAAATACAATACAATTAGCAGTATGTAACATTAGTCCAAATAAAAATAAATAAATAAGTAAAATTAAATTAAATTACGTAGGCAAGTTGCAAGTTGCTTGACTTACAACTGGATGGGTCGCACTTTACACCCTCTACTACATGTGTGTCTTTGATGGGGGCCGTGTAAACTGTCTACTTAAATTTGTTAGAACTGCGTTACATTTTTTAAAATCGTAAAATAGCTTTAGGAAATAGGCTTGAATATGGCAATTTACAAAATGTAACAATTATCTGGAAACCCATTTTACCGACTGTTTCCTAATAGTGAATAAATCTGGTTAACTTTGAATGTTTTACGAGAAACTTGCCTTTCAGAAGTGGACATTTTAACGAAGCCGAACATGGGCCCGCATTGAGTGCCACTGGTAAAAATAAAATCCACGCCTATCAGAGCGTTGTATCGCCAAATTATTCCAGTATTTAGTACCGGTGGTGGGATTCGAACCCATGCCCATTCAGATCCAAGTCGAGCACTGTACCGCTAGGCTACCTATTTTTAAAGCATTCAATTTATACATTCAATTTATACATTTGAAAAAGTAGTACAAAATTGTTACATTTATTATCAGATTAAAAATTCAAAATTTCAAATGTGCTTCGCCGCCAAATTTAAAAGACCGGCGTCTCATCGATTTGAAGGAAGGCGACATTTGTACGGTTGACGAATTGGAAGCGCTGATTCGAATGAAAAACGTCAACGTTGGCGCCAACAATGAGCCAGTTGACAACAACAAAGTAGCACTTGTTGACACCACCCAATCGATTGTGCCGAATGCCGACCAAACTCATGCCGCATTCATTTCTGTCGAAACAATTGGAATTTGGATTGCCATTGCACTTATTATTGTTCTCATTTTTGTAGCAATTATTGTTTGCAAAATTAGAAATAGTCGGAAAGATCGCAAGCAACAGGAACGAAATCAAGGAGTTACGCACAAGTCCAATTCTTATTGGTAAGTACAATTGTTCATTTTGAAGTGGGATGGAAAAACGTAAAGGAATAGGGGGGGGGGAGGAGGGAGGATGGAGTTAAGTTCCACTGTTGGTGAAATATCCACTGTCTTCTAATAAGAAGCAAGTAGATATTTGATTGGTTAAACAATGACTAACTCCTTCTAGAGAAGATTAGAAAGGAATCCGTTTAGCCAATCACAAGCTTGACTATAGACAAGACTAGGTGCTTGAAAGCAAAATGTTCGAACACATGAACTCATTTTGTTGCTCTTTTTAAATTGTGAAACTTTGTTTCACGGGTAAATCATTTTTCAACAGTGGATATTTTAGCAAAGCCGAACGTGGGCCCTCATTTAATGCAGATAGTGGAGATTAAACCCACACTTATTCCATGTAATAAGGTGGGAATAGGAGGCTTGAATTTCTCTGTTGGCATGGTAAATGGGTTGGGGTGGGGACTCGCCTTAAACTTGGCAAAATGTCCATTTTTGATTGGTCAAACAATGACTAACTCCTTCTAGACAAGATCAGATAGGAATCCGTTTAGCCAGTCACAAGCTCGAGTATGGCACTTTAAAACAATTTTTGAAATTGATCTGTAGTCGATGACGTAATATGGAAGAAGTGTATGAGTGTTCACTTCCGTTTGACCTATTATTGATTCAGTTTGGAATGTGTTCTTTAGCCCCCCGATTAGCTAAGTTAATGTTTGTGTTTGTGTATATTTGTGAGTTATACTAACTTAAATGTCATCTATATATATATATATATATATCTATAAATATATAAATGTTATATGTTTATGACTGATGAGAATATACGAGATGAATTAATCTCACAGTTTACGTCTTCTTATATTTTTATTTGGAATTTTTATTTGGTTGGTGATGTAGTCACTCCTTTATTATTTCTATATTTGTACAGAACGATTGATTTTGTGTAACAAATGTAAAAGAATAAGGAAGTTTGTTGGCTGATAGAAGACATTCCTGTGACTGCGCCACACTGTTCGCAAAAATTGACAAAACCGCCTAATCTTTTGTTTGAGTAGTCTTCTATAACTCCACGACTACATATAGTATAGATGTACTTTAAGATGCCTTTTAAGTACCAACAGTGTATGTTTGCATCTACTCGTTAAAGCGGAAGCCCAGTTATTCCACTGTGCATTTGATCCCTGCTATATTAGCTTAGGTGCTTGGATGCTTTTAGTCTAGGACGCTTCACGACAAGATGACAGTATAAAATATAACCATAATTAAAAATGAAACCTTTATAAACACTTCTCCAATCTGGGATGGTCGATTTAGACCTGGACGGCTATTGGGGTTCGAATTCCACCACCGGCATTAAAATGTGGGCCTGGATAAAATGTCCCGTACAAATATTCAAAGTAGCAAATATCAATTGAAATAAATAACGTTTATACAAAGCTTTTAAATGTAATATAATTACATTTTGTACACAATGTTCCATTATTAACCGGTATAATGTTAATTACATGTTTTATAAATACAACAATTTTTAATATGAAACATAATTGAATATAGAAATGTTATACCTTTATTTACACGTTTTATTAATTATTTTATAATACGTATTCTAAATTACTTAATACTATCCAACATACATCAATAGATTGAAACCAAAGATTAATCATTGACTTTTTAAGTTTCAAACTAATTTTTGGATAATGGTAAATTAATGCATATTTTTATAAATAATAATTTTAAAATTTACATTGTGATGCAAAATAATTATTATCTTGTTAAATTCCACTCATAAATCTGTAATTGTTGATAATTATTAGACTGCGCTTAGTCAATATTTATTGATAGGGTAATATTGTTGTTTTTTCTTAAAAAAAAATAATAACTCAAATTTGTTGTTGGTAAATGAATTAAAAATTTTTATTTGTGCTTCATAGCGTCATAAATATTTTGAAATAAATTAAAAAATTTAGTTGAGAGCAAAAATTTGGTAGAAAGTCGTTTTGACTTTCGTGTTTTTCCCACAATCAAGTTACATGAAACGTTGTGTTTTAAGTTTTAGGTATTTTGTAAAATTTGTTGATTAGAAAATACTTTGTTTTTATTGCTTATGAATTTACTCATAGTTGTCAACCGTACATGATAGATATTTTATATTTTAAAAACATTAAACAGTAATAATAATAATAATAATAATAGTGAGAAAAGGATGAGTACTAGTAGTAGTATAGCATAGGGTAACGAATTGATGAGAAAATGAATACACTATGCTATTTAAAACGCTTGGTATGTGACACTTATCTTAAGTATATATGTAATACTTACTAATATATTATTATTATTATTATTATTATTATTATTATTATTATTATTATTATTATTATTACCATTATTATCATTATTATTATTATTATTATTATTATTACTATTACTATTACTATTACTATTACTATTACTATTACTATTATTATTATTATTATTATTATTATTATTATTATTATTATTATTATTATTATTATTATTATTATTATTATTATTATTATTATTATTATTATTATTATTGCTTCAATGATCAAAATACATTTTCAGCAGGTAGACATATTAACAAAGTCAATCAAGAGCCTGTATTTAGTGCAGGTAGCAGCAATCAACATGTTCGAACACATGAAATCATTTTGTTGACCCACATGTTCTTTTTAAATTATGGGACTTTATTGTTGTGTTTGACTATTATTGTTATCTTATTGCTCCTATGCTTTTTTGAAGCAAAGGGACACGTGTAATAATAATAATAATAATAATAATGAGTTAACAAAATGTTTATTATGCATGATAGATTTACAAGTTTTATTATTTATGATTTTACTTATAATAATTTTATTATTTTTATTTATTTATGTTTGCTACTTTGAATGTTTTATGGGAAACGCATGCCTTTCAGCAGTGGACATTTTAGCAAAGCATTGAGTGGGCCGATGGTGGGATTCGAACTCCGATGCCCATTCAACCGTACATAATAGATTTTTAATCTTTTAAGTAAACATTTTAACAAAGCCAAATGAGAACCAACATTTAGTACAGGCAGTAGCACTCAAACTTTATGCCTACAAAACTTCAACTTTAACGCGCAGCATCACTAGAATGCTTTAAACAAAATATATTTATTGTTTATTAATTTTAAAACAAATGAAAATATACTGAGATACCATATGTCAACACCTGTCTATATAAATACATGTTTTTCTTCCTTATTTTCAGTGCGGTAATCGAACACGATTCGGGAAAGAATAATCACGAGCGGCAACCGTTGAGTACAAGTTACGATAATCAATTATAATGTATAGCTTATTCAACAATCCGATTGAAAACAAATTATAGCATTGCACATAGATTATTGTTATTTTATTTCAAAACGTATTTTAATAGCTTCCATTTTTTCCTGTTTTTTATTCGACTATCGTTTTTTTTCGGTTGACTTTTTACTCAAAACAAAAAAAAAATTAACATGTAAAATGTTTTGTTAAATTAAAATAGAATAGAATGATTATTTTTTTTCTAGTGTGTGTGTGTGTGTGTACTAAAAAATGTTTCAAATTTATTTTTAAAAAATTGTCTATTTTAAAATTACTTACTAGTGACAAGAAATACTGAAGCTTTTAAAGATTATTCAATTATGCTGGTTTACACATTTTTCGTTTTTTTTGCAATCGTTTTGCTACAAATGTAGAAATGAATGAATGATGAAACGAAAATGGCTTTTTAACACATTTGGTAAACAATAAAGAGAAAAAAACCCCCCATTATTAATAAAATTGTTTTTATTTCCACTACATTTCAAAACAAGCAACTTAACAGTAAGTCAAGTTAATTGCTAAAATTATGGATCAAACAAGTCTTCCAAGATTATACTTAACAATTCATTGTCGAGGCAACTTATTATTGGATTGAACGATGTGAATATATATTTTTTCTATTGTCATTATTTTGTGAATAATATTGACTTTTTAAATTTGTATGTATGGCTTTGAATATTCAAAAAATTGTTGTTTGTTGAAATAAAATTTGTGACACAATTCAATGGTATTGATAATGTTGTTTTGTCTATTATAAACCTTTTTTTTTTGAATTTTCAATATGAAGATTTGTTTTGTTCTTTATTTCATATATTATATCTTCTATCTTTGTATTGAATTTAGAAATTAATTGAAATATCTATATTTTTGTTTGGCCATATTTAAATTTTTGATAACAATGTTAACACTTTTTTTCATACTCTTACCAAATACAAATATATAAATTGATACATTAAAGTGTTGGCTTTTTATTGAAACGTTAGATTGTTATTTGGTTTCAAAATTTTGGAGATTTTTTGGAAGCAATACACTAAGACCGAATTCTTCCAATTTTGGTAACATTTGGAATGGGCGCTTGTATGCATTTTCCTGCCCAGTATTTAGTTTACAGTTTCAAAGGTACATTGCTTGTAATAAATGTTACTTTTATTGCTCGGGTTGTCTAGCGATACAGCGTTCGACTTGTACCTGATGGATATAGGTTTGAATCTCACCACCGGCACTAAATGCGGACTTACGTTCGACCTCGTTAAAATGTTCACTTCTGAAAGATGCGTTTCTCGTCAAAACATATAGATATAAATTTTTAGAATGCGGTTGTGTATATGCACTGTAAACGTTTTAAGAACGATGCTTCAACTGGCGTTGGTACATATTAACAATGTCAGAAATTTTGAATCTGGTTTTTGCTTTGTCAGTCAAACTGTGTATCTAACCTTTTATTTAATCTACTTGTTTGTATAGACAAGATGGTATTGAATAAAAGTGCGGATTATAAACAATTTCTAGTAAAACGATGATTTAATAAATGCTTAATAATGTTAAAAAAAACATTAAAAATAATATATTCAATATTTGTTTTCATTTTATTGTAACTAATTGACTTATCGGTGACTGCTGTACCTCCCGACTTGGTGGGGGCTTTTTCAAGCATTCCAGTTTACATATCGACAAACCACTCTGGGAGCGCAGTTGGACATAGGAACAATGAGCTCTTTTTTAGCTAAAATATATTTTTCGGTAGTAGAGAACATTGAAGGTTAGGTAAATCTTTTCAATTTGGTGGAGTTTTATAAATTATTATAATGATTTGATTAGTGATGTAATCACTTTTTTATTATTTATTTATTTGTACCGCCTAATGATTGGATGACATCCTTGCGACGGTGCAAAGATTGACAAAACCGCCTGATTTTTTATCAAGGTTATCTCTTTTAGCCATAGTATATGTATTTTTTAAGATATAAAAAAATAATTTGGGTGTATACTTGCACTTGTTTGTCAAAGCGGCAACCCTGTTTCACCGCTATAAAATAGGTCTAAGTTGAGGATAATCTTATTTTCACACCTCCATGTTGTGACATTGAAGGTATAGAAACAAGATTATTACAATTGTTCGAAACTTTGGAAACATTACTCAAATTGTCAGAATCATTAGCGTTTCAAGCACATTTTTGTAAACAATTTCTCAATTATTTTCTACCAAGGACATATTTTTTTCACATTTTAATTTTTCTAGTTCTAACATCGGTTTAGAACCAGTTGCAACCGGGATGGGCTAGTGATACAACGCTTGACTGGAACCTGGGTTCGAATCCCATCACCGGCCTACTAAAATGCGGGCTCACGTTCGGCTTTGCCAAAAGAAAGATGCGCGTTTCCCTTCTCAAAACATTCACAAGTAGTAAACATGAATAAATAAATACAATTTTGGATAGGATATCATACAGGGTTTGTAAACATTGAATTTAGAATTAAGAAAACCATTGCAACGATTATGGTAAAGACCAAGTGGAAGAAATTACTCACTTGCTAAACCGGTAGTAATGTGGCAGCATTTGAGGACGTTGGGCAATTAGAATTGATTGAATTTACTATAGATAGGGCGTGAGTTCAAGTTCATGTTTGTTTGTGTGTGTGTGTGTGAAAGAAAGACTTGAAAGGGGTATGCACTACTGATGATTTCAAATAAGGATGAAACAGCTGTACAGTGCTCCTGGTTGACTTAAAAACTTAGTGAATTTATTATTTAAGTAAATCTGACATTTATAATATAACAATTCTAAAACAAATAATCCATTAAAAAAAACCGATTAATTAATAATAATTGATAATAATAATTGATAATAATAATAATAGAAATAATAATAGTAATAACACCAGATAGGGTGTGGGTTCAAGTTCATGTGTGTGCGAGAGAGACTTGAAAGGGGTATGCACTGCTGATGATTCTAAATGAGGATGTAAAACAAATGTACAGTGCTCCTGGTTGATAACCATTATGACATTGTTTAATACATTTTTTTCATAACAGTTTTGTTATTTTTTTGCAAAGCAACACATTTTATAATGCATTATCAATTATAAATTAAATGTTTTTTTAAAAAATCATGACACAAAATATTATTTATTTATTGCACTTTGATACAACAAGTATATGTCGTTTTGTTTCTACCACAAATATGCTTAAAATAACAAATGCAGACGCCCTGCACTGCCAAAATGCATTATCCTTTACAAAAAAATGAATGTTGAATTAACATGTACTCAAAATAAATGACCTATTTTGAGCCATATTCATATATTCATGATATTAACCAGACATGTAGGTAGGTACATCTTTTTCAGACGTTTCTATGTGTTTTTCTTGGTCGCTTTGTGTTAATCATTATTTTTTCTTCAAATATTAATTTTTTGCTCATGTTCTGACATTCACATGACAACATCACGTTGCAACACAATTGCTGAACCAGATTTAAACTGACCAATTAGATGTTGGGTGATTATTCCAATATGGAGGCACAACACAATTTCAATTGCCATCATTATTGCTCAAATGTTTATTTGTTTGAAACAATTGAAATCCAGAAATAAGATATTTGTACACGACCTTGTAAACACATAAATATAAAGGCGCATTGCGTGCACATGTAAATACGACCCACCTACTCAAAACCGAATTAATCTTGGACTTAATTCTAAAATTTCGAGCTCTCTCTCACACACACATACACATTTTCAGATAAAATCCAAATTTTATGATTAAAATGAATTATTTAAATTTAAAACAAATGTGTGGACAGATAAAATAGAATTTGTTATCATTGTCATTTTTTGCATTATAATTTAATCGCGGCTGGTTTGTAATGATTGAAATGTGGTCCCCCTGCTAACTTTTGTTTCATCCGTATTTTTATCTAACTGTTCATTTAACAAACTTTAGAATTCACCATAGACTTTATCACAAAATGATACATACAATATAACAGATTCGAATACACAATAACGAACTAATGCACAACTCCATTTTTAGAAATCCGATATGCGATTTTTTTTTCAACTTGAAACATAATTTGTAGGTTGTGTTGATTACTACTTAAAAACGATTGATTAGTGCGGCAAATGTTTGTAATATAAAGAAATAATGGTACAACGGTACAGCGCTCAAATTTGGACCTCGGTGGGCATCCGCGTTTGAATCCCATCACCGGCACTAAAATGCGGGCCCACGCGTTCGGCTTTGCGCTAAAATGTCCACTGCTGAAAGATGCGTTTCTCGTGCAAACAATCAAAGTAGCAAATATAAAATTAAAATTGAAAAAAAATTAAATTTTTACTTCGCATTTCTTGTTTGATGAACAATATGCTTGGCAAGTGACTGTTTGGAAAATCGAATGAATGCTGGCGTTTAGTGTCGGTGGCAAGAGTCCATTGAGATTCAAGTTTACCGCTTTAGCAACTGCTGCCATCTCGGTACATAATATTGACAGTATTATTATTACTATTATTATTATTATTATTATTATTATTATTATTATTACTACTATTATTATTATTATTATTATTATTATTATTATTATTATTATTATTATTATTATTATTATTACTATAATAATAATAATTATTATTATTATTACTATTATTATTATTATTACTATAATAATAATAATAATTATTATTATTATTATTATTATTATTATTATTATTATTATTATTATTATTATTATTATTATTACTATTATTATTATTATTATTATTATTATTATTATTATTATTATTATTATTATTACTATTATTATTATTATTATTATTATTATTATTATTATTATTATTATTATTATTATTATTATTATTATTATTATTATTATTATTATTATTATTATTATTATTATTATTATTATTATTATTATTATTATTATTATTATTACTATTATTATTATTATTATTATTATTATTATTATTATTATTATTATTTTTATTATTATTATTATTATTATTATTATTATTATTATTATTATTATTATTATTATTATTATTATTATTATTGCTATTATTTTTATTATTATTATTATTATTATTATTATTATTATTATTATTATTGCTATTATTATTATTATTATTATTATTATTATTATTATTATTATTATTATTATTATTATTATTATTATTATTATTATCATCATTGTCATTATTATCATTATTATCATTATTAATAATATTAATAATATTATTATTACTATTATAATTATTACATTATGATTGCAAAACCCTTTTGTTTTAAAACAGTAAAAGCAAAGACAAGAACAAAGTTTCATAATTGAAAAACATCAACGGGGCAACACAATAATTCCATGTGAGCGAAAAGTGTTGCCAACACTCATTCCACAATGACTGTTTAGCGTCAACAACCTATAACCATTACCATTTATGCTATCAGCACAGCCATGTGGTCCAACATTTGAGAAGTACCCAGATCTGTCTTTGTTCAATTTTGCATTAAAATCACCGATCAATATTTTGATATCTCTTCTTGGCACATCATTCAACAAACTGTGTAAATGATGATAAATGATATCTTTTTGGTTCTCCTCAGTGGGGACATAGACTTGCACAATTGATACTTTTTCAAATCTGGTGTTGAATCTAGCTGAAATAATACGGTCGCTCACAGGTTTCCATCCAATTAAAGCTTTAGCAGCATTTTTACTCAACATAATACCAACTCCATTAATATGATGTTCTTCATGTCCATAATATAAAATTAATGTATCTCCACTCTTAAAATGACCTTGGCCTTTCCATCGTATTTCACTAATACCCAAAATATCTAAGTTGTACTTTTTCATTCCTCGAAGAACTTGTTCTAACTGTCCAGTATGAAAAAGTGTGCGCACATTCCATGTTCCAACACTGGTTGAGGTTTTGGCATTAAAGATTCTACAAATTGAAGATTGAGCTTCCTTTCGGCTTTCACTCAACCCTGTCATTTGCGTAACTCTGTCATCCAGATACGTGCAATCACTTCTTTGCCGCTGTTTGCCGGAATGGTATCCTCTTATTGTTTCTGTAGCAGTAAAAATTTTTTTACAGAGGCCAGGTTGCTAACCTTGAGCTCAAACCCTCCTCCTTTATTCAGGCTTGGGACTGGCTAGATTGAATCATTTCTGATCCAAATTACTTACTTGGAAATGTTGTTAGTTGTACTTTCTGTGTTAGTGTGGCACAGTAACAAAAATGTTGGAATAATATATATCTTACTGGACAGGAGTTCAATTTCACTAATGATACTGTAATCTTAGAATCAATTAATAAATATATTTATTAATTATATCATTTTATAAAACTCTACCGTAGCCAGTTCCAAGTCTGGCCGAGAAAGGAGGAGGGTTTGAGCGCAAGATTAGCAACCTGACCTCTGTAAAAAACGAATAATGCCAAAGAAACAAAACAAGAGGACGCCATTTCATTAAACTACGCGGCAAATAAGTGAAAGCATGTCGATTCCAATAACGGGGTTCGGTAACATCCGAATAGACTTTCAATTTTCCAAGTCAAACATTTAATGAACAATTATGTGAAACAATTTTGCCTTGTTCCATACTCTTTAAAACAAAGAAGGGTTTTGAAATAAATAATGAAAATCAACAAGATTCCGCATCTAATGCAAGACAGTGGAACTTGAACTCAAGCCCACCGCTCCTACAACTTGACCTATGTAACAATTGAATATTGCTAAAGAAAAGACACTCGACCGCACCATTTCATTGAATTGCGACAAAGTAGCATAATTACAACGACGGGGGTTGGAAAAACCCGGACAGAATTGCAATTTTCGATATACACGATTTTTAAAGTTGAAAATTCGAATGTACAATCTTAGTGCCTCATGCTCTTCAAAAGGAAATAAACATAATAATAATAATTTTGTAAACTTTATTTTAACATGTTCGTATATTTTTATTATTTACAATATTCAACGTTATTTTGTTTTACTACACCGCTAATAATTAATTACCGTGGGGTACTTGTGGAATTTTGATTATTTTGGTTTGTTCTTCTTATTTTGGTCATCTTATTAAATAAATAGTTGCAATTGATTATTTTATATTATTGAACTATTTCATATTAGAATTTTGTGTTTTAATGTGTACCATTTGTATATTTGTTTGTTGACCTTGACGTTGGATTACAAAAGTACTAAATACAATGTCAAGCTTTGTGTATCCTTTGTGTCTCTCTATTGCCAAAACAATGTTTACAATCATAACATTTTATTATAAAACTTGGTAATTAATGTCGAGAACATTTTAATTGTAATTTTATTGTTGAAATCAAATTTAAATTATAATAAAAAATATTAGTAAATGTTAATTGTTTATTAACTCCGCCTAGTTTGGATCAGAAATGATTCAATCTAGCCAGTCTAGATAAAGGAAGAGGGTTTGAGCGCCCAAGGTTAGCAACCTGGCCTCTGCAAAAAATTTATACTGCTACGGAAACAATGAAAAGGACGCCATTTCGGCAAACAGCGGCTAAAAAGTGATCGCACGTAGCTGGACGACAAAGTTACTCAGATAATACGGTTGAGTGAAAGCCGAAAGGAAACCCAATCTTCGATTTGCAGAATCTTCAATGTCAATATATATATATAAAGATATTATTATTGATTCTTTTAAATGAAAAATATATTATTAATACAAAAAAGGTTTGGTAAAATGCGTATCAACGCATAAGATAATGTTTTTTTAAACAATGTCTCTATTACCTTTATTATCGGTACATTTTAATGTAGAAACACCTTATTTCCATACAATATTATTTATAAACTTTATTTGTACCAAAAATAGTAATTAATTATTCAATTTTAAAGAATTTTTAAACATTTTCTTTGTCTCTATGTTGAAAACGTTCGCCCTACCAAGTTTGTGCTAAGAAAAGCGAAAAGATGAAAAGCTTGATTGGCAGTTCAGCATTTCCAAAAACAGATATTGTTTGTGCTTATTTTAATAAACAAAGAAAAAAGTTACAATTTGCAAGCATACAATTTGGTTCAAAACGAATAACCCAAAAAGCAAGAAAATGAAAAAAAGTGAATTTGTTACTCAACATTTCTATATAGCTAATACAATTTGAGTAGAAGAACATTTAGTACAAACAAAATTAATTTTTTGTTCTTAAAACGCAATTGTTATTGCATTTAAACAAAAACATTATAAATTCTTATAGCGGTAATAAAACAATGGGTTTTTAAGGGATTATTTGTTTTTAGAACTGTTATATTAGTATTGTCAGATTTACTTGAATAATACATTTACTGGGTTTTTAAGTCAAACCAGGAGCACTGTGCAGCTGTTTCATTCTTATTTGGAATCATCAGCAGCACATACTTTTCAAGTTTTATACACACATGAACTTGTACCCACGTCCTGTCTGGTATCAGGCCAGCGTCTTAAACCACTGAGCTACGGGTGGACGACCTTGGACCTGTAAATTTATTATTTATAGTGAATCTGATTAATTTCAATTGCCAAATGCCCTCAATTCTAATCCCTTTAAAACCCATTGATAAATACAACCGAGCCGTACAATACAGGCTATTAAACCTGGCAGTATGCAAAAACCTATATGATAAAGTTCTAGTAAAAGGGTTCTCTCACTTGCTAAACCGGTAGTAACGTAGCAGCATTTAATGACACTGGGTACAGTACTGGTACAGTACTCAACTCGAATATGGGTAAGCATGGATTTAATCTCCACCACCGGCACTAAATTGCGGGCCCACGTTTGGCTTTACTAAACTTCTACTGTTGAAAAATGTTTTCGGTAAAAAAATGCGGGTTTTTGTTTGACTTCGCTAAATGTCCATTATTATTACTATTTCAAAACTCCTTTACTTTTAAAAGCATGAAACAATACGATTTTTATAATTCATTGTACATCACAGTTTTGGATGTAAATATTGACAATTGCGATTCTGATCGGATTTTACCAAACCCCATCATTATCACCATTATGTCGCTTTTACTTTTCGTTGCAGTGTCCTTTCGTGTGGTGTCAATCTTCCTGTGCTCAAATTCTCCTTCTTTCTCAACCAAGCTTGGAATTGGCTATGGTGTGTAATTGCCAAAAAATGTTTTCTATCAAACAAAAATATATCAATTTTATTTAAAACAGTATTAATTTTAGCAAGTAGATATCTAGTACAATCAAAAGCAAAGTTCCATTGAGTGCTGTAAATAGAATTCAAACCATCCGCTCGTCCTACTCATTACTTCATTATTGACCTCCATATACTACTCAGATAAAAAAATAATAATTATGAATCTTTCAACAGGCCACATCAATTAACACTTGTTGCGGTACTAAATTGCAACTTTCTATTTCAAATCGAAGCATCTTGGTTTTATTATCTGGGTGATGCAGCTGTCCATTGGGCTACATTTGCACATTCGAACTTGGATCCTTGTCTAAAATATTTAACGAGTGTCTTTTGTCGACCAAACAAGCAATAAATAATATATGCTAATTTTTTAAAATTAATTATATACTTAAAATGCTTTTAACATATGTTTTTAAAAGACAGTTTATTCCCAAAGTTTTTTTAATTAGTTTTATTCATATAAACGTTTCATCATCATTATTATTATTATTATTGTTATGAGTTACCACAACTACAGTTGACAAACAAATTAATTTTTATTTAAATTCAATTAACAATAAAAATGTAAAGAGAACACATGCTTGGCAAACTATATTTAAAAATAGGCGTTGTAAGAAATGTTTGGTAGAAAAACGACAAAAAAATGACAATTTGCAATGTACTGCTTCAATTTTTTATACATTTAACAAAACTAAACAAAACATTTACATCTGCCTGCCGAACTTGATCATCCTTTTTCAAGTCGAGCGCCTTTACGAAATACGCTACATCAGATGTTTCTCTTCACGTTACCCAACGCATTATGTGTGCATTTGTGTTTTGTCAATTGTATTATTTTGTACTACTTGAAATATTTTACACGGGAAAGGCATTTTTCAGAAAGGGGACATGTTAGCAAGGCCAAACGTGGGCCCGCATTCTAGTGAGCCGGTAGTGGGATTCGAACTCGTGTCTATTAGGCCCAAGTTGAGCTCTGTACTCCTAGACCACTCTGGCAGGCTCTGAAATGTATGGGGCAATGCACAATTGTTGTATAGGATTGTACATTAAATATTCTACATATGTAAAATTGAAATCCAGTCATTGGAATCATGTTGCTTTTACTCAATATAGTGGTGTCTTCTTGTGTTGTTTCATTAGCAATGGCATTATACAGCGACCAGGTGTCTCATCGTGTGTCCAAACACTCGTCCTTTTTTGAACAGACTTGACACTAACATGGTAGATGTTCATCAATGAAACGCAACACAAAATCTTTGTGTACTTTAAAAAAAAAATGATTATAACGCATAATAATAATAATAATAATAATAATAACAATTTATTTTTACCAAATTGTAAAGTGTGCTTGTGAACAATAGTATAAATAAGACGTTGTTGAAATTGTTGCTTACCAAAATAGGTCGTGTGAACAAACACATCAAAAGTAAACAATCTTATCACCATTTTATGCGCAAAAGATGTTAAACAAATATTCAAAAATGTATGTACAAGATAAACAAAAAAAACAAAGTATAAAATCAAGGTACGAAATAGAATATGTAAATAAACTGTTATTCAATGTTTCATATTGTACAATTTGTATTATGTTTAGAAATTGGTAAAAATTGCGATTATTGTTCAAACGAAACATTTCGTAGTGGTACAAGAGGTTTCATACTGACTTATAGGAATATAATAGTAAGAAGTAACGGCTATTTTAGTATTATTATTATTATTATTACAAAACTCTTTTGCTTTAAAAAATAAGCATGGGACACTAACAACAAAGTCCCATAATACCGGGGTGGTCTAGCTGTACAGCGTTCGGTTTGGACCTCGGTGGGCATGGGATCGAATGTCAGCGCTGGTACTACAATGCGGACCCACGTTCGGCTTGGTTAAGTAGCAATCAAAAAATATATTTAAACATTTTTCCAAACATTTTCTTTAATCCTATAAAACGTTTATTTCAATTGTATTTTCCCATATAGTTCTTGGTCAAATTTTTTGTCATCTACTCTAAAACCGTTTTTGGTCGTCTTTAGGGGGGCGGTAAATGTAGAATTGTGATCAAGTAATTTTCTCCGTCTCATTGTAATGATGTCGTCTAGTAAACGAGAGTCAGTTCTTCTCATAATCTCATTATTTAAAATTTGATCGCACCTGATATTCTTTAAAATACTTCTAAGACACCGGCGATAAAAAAAATTCACTATCTTTGAACAGTTAATTCGTAAGCCAATACGAGAACTAATATCACTGAGACATGTTGTCATATTTTCAATAATTTCTTGAGTTTTGGGGTTCGAATCAACCGCTTTATTAATTCAGCTTACTAGTGCTACTACTACTACTACTACTACTACTACTACTACTACTACTAATAATAATAATAATAATAATAATAATAATAGTAATAGTAATAACATTAGAAAGTACTGCTTTTTATATTTTTATTCCTATTATTACTATTCTTCCTATTTTTATTATTACTATTACTACTAACTCCGCCTAGTTTGGACCATAGATGATTCAATCTAGCCAGTCCCAAGCCTGGATAAAAGAGGAGGTTTTGAGCACGCAAGGTTAGCAACCGGGTCTTTGTAAAAAATGTATACTGCTACGGAAGCAATAAAATGACGCCATTCTGGCAAATAAAGGCAAAGAAGTGATCGTACGTATCTGGATGACAAAGTTATACAAATGACAACGTTGAGTGAAAGCTGAAAGAAAACTCAATCTTTGATTTGCAGAATCTTTAATGTCAACGAGACTTTGTTATTGTTGTTGTTGATTTGCCGTAATTGTTGTGTTATTTTTAAGGGAAAGGGGTATTGTAATAATAATAATAAATAAATTATTACTACTACTATTATTATTACTATTATTTTTTTTCTTTTTCTTATTATTATATCCAACAAATGTACGTAATGAATAACACCAAACATTGTTTGGTAAATAACGAATTACCACTAATATTAGTTTTCTTCGTGTGTATTTGTATTAAATTAATCAAATGCCTTTTGTTTATAAAACGTTTTCAAAAATCTATAGTTTGCATTTATCTTATCAGATGTAAAAATTTCGGATAATAATAATAATAATAATAATTTTAAACATATTTTAAAATTTTTATTACAAATGTAAATAAAGTTAAATACGTAGTGAGTTTAAATTGTTAACAACAATACAGTATACAAAAAATCAAATATTACAATTAATTTTTTAATGCGGGCTTATTGAAAAGGCACCAAACACATTTAATCGTAAGATTATTATTAGTCAAAACGAAAAGTATGCATACGTTTTGTTTTTGGTAAAAGAACAATGAAACGATAATGTATAAATTTAACTTTTTTTGGCTTTTAGCATTTTTATTTTAATTATAAAAATCGATTACAACGCAGCATGCCAATGTGGTGTAGTTTATTTATATCAAACTAGACTGTTTATCTTCAGTTGCCCAACAGTTTCTCAAGAATAGCATTATTGTAACCTTTAAAAATTTGACGTATTAATTGTGCGTTGGATGTATATATATATATATATATATATATATATATATATATAATTACTACAGTTTGATTGAGGTTTGATGACAGTTTGATTGAGGTTTGATGAGATGTGGCATACATATATCTGTGCAACACAAGAACAGATTTGGCGCTAATTTAATTGCTTTTTTAATGTATTTATAATATAATTATCATTGTTACGTCCGCTGTATTTTTATGCAATAACTTGGTTTAAATTTTGTTCCGTTTTTGACATCAAAACAGCGGTACAGCGCTCGAATTCGGACCTCGGTGGGCATCGGGGTTTGAATCCCACCACCGGTACTAAAATGCGGGCCCACGTTCGGCTTTGCGCTAAAATATTCACTGCTGAAAGATGTTTCTTGAATGCAAAGTAATAAACATAAAATAAAATAAAATAAAAATAAATAAATAAGTATGTTCTACAATTTGCACAATATTTTAACACCCACAATTACATTTACATTTCCTTTCAAATGTTCCTTTAGTAATAGTTAATTTTTTTTTATACAATGGAGCAGAATTACGAGTAGCATACGTAGAATTTCCTTCCTTGTTCTATCGATGTTTGGTTAGGACGGAATATTAAAATAATAATAATAATAATATTAAATAATAATAATAATAATAATATAATAATAATAATAATAATAATAATAATAATAATAATTGTTGAGGCTTTCAAGGGTGATATATTAAAATTGTCAGATTTACTAAATAAACCAATTATATTATACAGCATTTTCATCTTTGTTAAGAATTATTAACAGCGCATACCTTTCATGTTTTACACAAACTTAAATCTAGACCGAGCACTGTACCTCTAAATTCTGGCACATAGTACAGGATTGCTAGTATATCCATAGAAATAATCATGTTTTACATTTTCTCATTTTTTCTATTTTTCTAACACTGAAATCCGTATACGTGATTAAAAACAATTTGATTTATAAAACGAAAACAAACCAGTGCAATTTTGGACAGTAAATGGAGTCAAATATCAACACATGTGCAAATTCGTTTAGCTACTCAAATAAGTTTTTAAAAAATTAAAAAATAAATATAAAAATATTTAGTTTATTTTATTAACTAACTATATTTTATAAAATTCTGTTTATAGTGCACAGTTTTAATTAAAAAAAACGATGTGATTATTGATTGTTGATATATTTAAATTAATATTTTTTAGAATAAAAACAATAACTCGGCCAAAGATAGTTCCAAGTCTAGTTGAAAAAGTGGGACAATCTGAGCGCAGCTTGGCCTCTGTAAAAAATCAATAATGTTAGAGAAACAGCACAATAGGACACCATTTTATTAAACTATTGCAAAGAAAAGAAGACAGCGTCATTCCAATGATGGACTGAAATTAAATTTGAATAGAATTTCAATCTTCGCGATATGCATGGTCTTCAAATCCAAGCATTTGATGTACAATCAATTGGAACAATCTAGTTGACCAAAAATACTCTTGAAAGTAAAATGGTTTCGAAAATAATAAAATAATAAATAGCAATAATAATAATTTTAATATTAATAGTAATAGTAATAATAGTAATAATAATAATAATGATAATAATTGTAATAATAATGAGAATAATGATAATAACATTTTCATTCATTCATTTTGGTTGGTGACGTGGTCACCTCTTCATTATTTCCTATATTTATACGACATAGCAAACGATCGATTTTGATGGCTTGATAAGCGTAACACAATGTAGAAGAATAACAAAGTTTCTTGGCTAGTAGACGGCATCCTTGTGACGTCGCTACTGTTCGCAAAGATTGACGAGGCCGCCTGATATTTTGTCAGGGTTATCTCTCTTAGCCCAAGGGCTACATATGATATACGTATACCTTTAGATACCTTTTAAGTATCCTGGGTGTATGTTCGCACCCACCCGCCGTAGCGGAAGCTCAGTTATACCGCTGTGCACTCGGACCCTGCTGTTATTAGTCTAGATCCCTAGGGGCACCTAGTCCAGAATGCACCACGTGGAGGACTAACAGTCAGGAATATCACCATCATTGGAAATTGAGACTCTATAAGCATTACTCAAATCCTCAGGATCATTAGCATCCCTTAATAACAGTAATAATAATAATAAAAGTTATAATAATAATGATAGTAATAATAATTGCAATTTTAATAATCATAATTATAATACCAATATAATAATAATAATAGTAATAATAATAATAATAACAATAATAATAATGATAACAATAATAATAATCATAATCATAATCTTGATAATAACAATAATGTTATTAATGGTAATAATAATAAAAATAGCAATAATAATAATAATAGTAACAATAGTAATAATAATAATAATAATAATAATATTATTATTATTATTAATAATAATAATAAGTCTTTTTATTTACACAATAATTTAGAAATAAAGTTGGTAGATGAAAATAAGGTAAAAACACTTTCAATACTAATTAATAAATTCTTGTTACTTGTATTTTTTAATAATTGTTTAATTTTATTTCAATTTTTCACTGTATGAATAGTTTTAGCAACAGGCGCACAGAAAGGTTAGCTTTTGTTATTCGGCTATTTATGCTTCCATGTTGAAACAAAAACATTTTCAACAAGTAGACATTTTGACGAAGCCAAGCAAAGCGTTGCATTCTAGTAGCAGTTTCGAGTCTGGCGCTTTACGAATTTTGCGCCATTTCAGTAACTAAGCTGAACGTACTATTCCAGTCAAGCAACTTATTAAATTTGTTAATATTCAATCAAATATTTGATAATTTAATAGATGGATAAAATAAATTTTTAAAATTTTGGTGTCCTATTATTGTACAATTGAAACAAAATATCAAATTGAAAACTTAAACAATTAATTTTTGACAATTTACAGTTTTTTTGCAATAAACAAACTATCTAAATATTATATATTAATGCAATAAATTTTTTAATTTGATCACTATAATTATGGCAAATGTCAAAATGGAATAAGATGATAAACAATTTTAAAGATATTTTTCCATAAATTGTGTTGTACAAAAATAACTTTTTGATTGACAAATAAACAGTATTTAGTTCTTACTTCAATTACAATATTAATTATTTTATTTTACAAATAGAAAAATACAATAATATTGTAAATGTTTATTTTATTTCAAATTTTTTTTCAATAATGCTTTTTACTTGAATATTTGCAAATAAGTATGCTAATATGAGTTGAGTTATTCGATTTTTATCTGGGTATGTATAGAAAGCCACTTCAATTGCTTTTTTTTTTAGTTTGCTTGTCTTTAATGAAGAGTCACTGTTTCTGGTCCATTTTCCTGTACCGTTCCCTTCGTCCATCCTCCTTCTTTATCTGGGCTCAAGACTAGCTAAATTAGTTCATTTGTGATGCTTTTCAAGTAGAACGAAGCACTTTAATTATCAACACTAAATGTTCACCTATTGCTAAACAAAATTTAAGCAAAGTATGTGAATAAAATATAAAGGTTTTTAAAAAAAAAATTAATTTGTATATAAAAATAGTTTTCAAAAAAATAATGCTTTAAATAATTGTATTTTTAGTCCGAAAATTTTATACTACGTGACCTTAGGTGCAATAATTTACAGAACAACATTTTAATTTAAGTATATATATATATATATATATATATATATATATATATATATATATATATATATATATATATGTATATATATAATCTGCTACTAAGCAATATTATCAATTATCTCAATTTGCTTATAAAACTATGACAACTACAATAGTTTGAACACAAAACTGCAATAAATTAAACCGTTTTTTGCAGATAAATTTTAAATATTTAGTTAACAAACCCTTATTAATTATTTTTTTTAATAAGATAATTATATATATAATCATTATTTTATAAATAAATATTGTTAATTATTTTGTAACTATTTCACCAGGCGTTGGCATTCTATACATAGTAGACTGGGCGTAAACTTTAGAATTTTGTACTTTGCGTTATTCTTGTGTACTACTACATAAACTGAGTCATATATATATATATATATATATATATATATATATATATATCAGTCTGTATTATATAAAAACAATTTTAGATTGTAATGTTTTTGATGCTATTGCATTAAGATATACTTTAAACTTTTTATTCCTTAAAAAATATTATAAAATTAAGTACAGCAATTGGTAAACTATTCGATTTTATATTTAATCCTGGACCACAACGTGAAGCTATATTTACCCTCAACTTATGATTAAAAATTGTGATAGCACACTCACAATAGGTCATCTAACTCGTGTTAGTTCCTTTGTTCGCTACATTTTCCGCTGTTTGGTTTTATTATCTACCATTTTAACATAATTATTACAACAGCAAAAAGATTTATTTCTCCACCGATATATTTTATCCATATTTAGGACAACCTAAACAATGAATGATAATATTCAAACATATATATAGTACAATTTTGTTTATGACTACTAGAATGTATAAAATGAATTCAGCTCACAGTTTACGTCTTTTTATACTTTTATTTGCATTTGTAACTACCCGACTCACATGAATTTATTTACATAGACTGATTGTCAAATATTTTTATCAATTGTTCTTGTTCCTATCATTGATACTATTTTTGTGTTGTATGCTGATGACTAATGGATAAATTGTGTTTATGTGCTAACTGTATCACTATTGAAATATATTATCAATATTGGTATTACTATTATTATTATTACATTATTAATAATTAAATAAACAGTTATCTAAAAAAATTTTATTAGTAATTAACAGATTAAAAATGCCGTTTACAAAATAAACGTTGAAAGCTGTTTTATTAAATACAAATAATAACGTTAACAATTTTTAAGAAAATTTATGATTTTTAAAACGAAAACCAATTATTTAATAATAATAATCGTTATAATAATAATAATTATTATTACTATTATTATTACTATTACTATCATTTTGTAAATTTGTAAATTTCAATTATTTATTGTACATAAAAAATTAAATAAAACTTAGTACGTTAAGTTTTAAAATGAATTGATTTTTTTTTAAATTTTTGTTTAAATATGTAAAATAGTTTTTTTTGTAAAAACGTTATAACATGTTTTTTTCAAGTTCCTATTTCTTTTTGTACCTAAATGTTAGAATTAGTTAAGTAATTTTGTCAAAATTGTCGTTTACTGAAAATTGTTACACGTAAAATATTGTAAAACGTTTTTAAAAATTTAATAAAGCTACTAATATTATTTAGTTATATATATATATATATATATATATATAATCAATTATTTCCGCGTAAAATATTGTAAAACGTTTTTAAAAATTTAATAAAGCTACTAATATTATTTAGTTATATATATATATATATAATCAATTATTTCCTTTTAGAAATATTGAAAATTTATTAAACGTTTGGGATTATCTTTATGCTATTTACAAATATTATTTAAATTTTGCTCACAAAGCGACTAATTTCAACGTTTCTATTTAAAATAAATCAATGCTTTATCCCAATTTACTAATATATAAATTATTATTTTTAACTTCTAAATATTTAAAAATTGAATTGCATTTTAAACGAATGAGATTGCCAGTCAATGTAATTTAATTAAACTAAACAAATTTAAAGACCTAAATGTTATACATACTGTATTAAAAATTTGTAATATTTTTTTAGTATTTTGACTTTTTAAATTTTTATTTATTTATTGTTTAGTGGCTAAATTAAATAAGTAAATAAATGCCATGATGGAACAGAATAAATAAAACAGCAGGTGTAATTGGGTGAAAGTATAAACAATATTTAAAGATCATTACGTGTTTACATTATTTTCATAGTTAAAAAGGTTTATATTTTGTATTTTAATAAACCCAAATTTGTAAATATTTTAAAAATTAAAAGTTATTATGTTATATTATTTTCAAAACGTTTTAATTAAAAAGTAGTATTTTCAGAGAAATTCAAAATTTAAAAAACGTACGGTATATAAACAAGCGGCTGTCAAAATTAATGTAGTTTAAGTAATTTGCTTTAATGACATTATTTAATTATATAAAGCACATCTAAGTTGTACTAAAACCTTTCTTAAATATTAATAAAATATTTTATAAAAAGTAATATTTTATACAAATATCATTTAAAAAAATTAAATGTAGGTTAAAAAATGTAATCATTTTTCAAAATTAAGTAATAAGCTAACTACTTAAAAATACTTAAAAATAAATTATATATATATATATATATGTATATATATAGGATCTCTACGTTTTTAGAAAATTATAGAAATTAATGAATTTTATCTCAATTAATAAAAAATTTCGTAATGTAATTTATTTTTAGGCAACTAATTTGCTTGTTTCTCAATTTTTAAAAAATGTGTACATTCGCAAGGTAAGGCGCGCATCACGCTACTTTTCCAAAATCTGATACAGAGAACCGAGTTATCAAAAGGCCTTGAACCTAGTCAACTTGCGAGGTGAGGTGCGCATGACGCTACATGTCATCCTTATCTCTTTTCTTCTTTTTTGAAGATTATTGCAGTGTTTTTACATTCTAATACGTAACTTGTTTTATATTATTATTTCTGTATATTTATAATTTTTGCTTTTCTTATAATTGTTAACTTTTACTATCTACCTTGATTTTGTCTTAATTTCAAAACATTTTTCTGTGACTAATCCCTCTTTACCTTACCATCCATTTTATATTTCCCCCTGAAAATTTGCAATAACATTTGAACCAAGGATCAAAAAGAGTTTGACTTCTACTCAATTCGTAAAACAACTTGTAACTTGTAACTTAAATTATAATTTTATAATTATATTGGAATAAAATGTTAGTTGTTATAAAGCAGTTTATTAATACTTTCAAGATAATGCTTAAAATGTTTTTGTACAACTTAGATGTGTTTTATACAATTAAATATTATTACAATATTTGCACTGATTTTGACAAAAGTTGTAATATTTTTAATTTTGTTTTCAAAAGCGCTAATTGATTACGGCGTGGTTGCGGATTATAATGTTGTCTGTGTAATTCTGAATATTTTGGTTTGTCCGTTGTATATAATTGTTATTAATGTTTCTTGAGTTTTAATATATTTAGCAAATTTGTGTTTTAATATACTAGTAGTAATGACATTTAGAGAAAAAAATTGGAAGCAAAAATAATAAACAATGTTATTTTATTTTATTGTAAAAACAACATTTAATTTCTGGAAACAATATTTTTTTAATATTAACATTTTCATTTGAATGTATCAATAACTTTTATTGGTGAGAACGGTTATATAGACAATCGTTCCCACGTCCTACATTACATCCGCTCTCATCCAGTTATCTTCCGTTTCTATCTTGGTTTTTTGTTTTTTCTGGTAATTTAATTTTATAAATTTGGCACTAAACGTTTTTACTTCCTGTTTTGCGTTTTCATTCATTACTTTACTTAATCAGTAAATGTAATGTAAATATTAGAGAAAAGTTTGACTAGTATCAAACAACGCAAATTTTTATCACAAGCGAGGTCACGTGCTCAAATTGCCCCACTGTCTAATTAGTAAATTCAACAACTCAGTTTATTTGAAATCAATTGGCTAAATACTTACTATTTAAATATTTTCTAATTTCAAGTTAAGCTTAAACCCAACCTACCTGGTCTCCTATGCTATATAAGGACCAATCCTTTAAAATAAATGGCTTTTTGCTTACCCCTTTTTTATTATGAAACCCTTTTTTAAAGTTTCAGTTTTCAGGTTTATACACGAGTTAAGTAGGAGAAAAAACTCCTTTTAGTACTCGGTTCTGGGTATCAGATATCAATATCAAACGATATAAAAACATAAAAATAATAAAAGCGAATAATTAGATAAAATTATAAAGATAGTGCGAATCATAAGCCGATTTGAAGGACTGTAAGGACGAGGCTGAGACGATGTTGGCAGGTAAGCTGTTCCACGCGGAAATAACCCTGTAAAAAAAGTGATGGGAGCTCTGACGAGAGTGGACCCTGGGTTTGGAGATTTTGAACGAATGTCCTCGACGGGAGTCGTTAGAGAGGGTAAAGAGATTAAGGTGGTGGGTGTGAAGGAGTTTGTAGACTAAAATAAGGTCGCCCCGGAGTCTCCTATCTTCAAGTGAAAAAAGTTTGAAAGTTTTGAGACGATTTGAATATGAGGAATATTTGAGTGACCACGGCTGTCTAGTGAAGCTCCTTTGTACCTTGTCCAGTTTCAATATATCCCTTCTTAGGATTGGAGACGTAACTTGAATGCAATATTCAAGATGCGGCCGGATATAGAGTTGAAAGAGGAGGCGGGTACAACTAATTGGGATATTGCCGAGATTACGCCGGAAAAATTTTGCTAGCTGATAGCACCTAAGAATAGCCTTGTTATGATGACTTGAAAAGTTGAGGGAGGGGCTGAAGGTCACGCCTAAATCCTTTATTAGATTAACTGCGGCGATTGGCTGCGAGTTGGAGCTATGAAACTATTGCCTGAGGGTTTGCCAAGGGTAAAGTGGCTGCATTTGGAGATATTCAAAGGGAGGGAATTATCGATGGACCAATTGAAGATGCTATTAATGTCCTCCTGTAGTTGAACCGGGTTCGTATCCCAGATTTTCACATCGTCTGCGTAAAGCAAGATGTTGGAGTGAACAATTGAAGGTAGATCATTAATGTATATAATAAATAATAAGGGACCTAGAACTGACCCTTGAGGAACACCTGAAGAGATAGGGGGTAGGGGGAAGATACATTACCTAACTTGACTCTAAACTGACGGTTTGTCAGGAAGTCCTGTATCCACGTTAAAAGAGGAGGGCTAACACCGAAAGACTTTAGCTTAGTTAACAACGCGGAATGTGGCACCTTGTCAAAGGTTTTACAAAAGTCGAAGTAGATAACATCGACGGAAGAGGAGCGTTCGAGCAGACCCGTGACACTTTTTGTAAACAATAACAGATTAGAGAGGCAGGATCTCGTTGGCATGAATCCGTGTTGAGCGGAGTTTATAAGATTATTGTTTAAAATAAAATTAATAAGGTGAGATTTGATGATTTTTTCGAGAATTTTGCTGGGGCCTGATAAGATACTGATGGGTCTATAGCTATCGGGGATAAACCTACTGCCGGTCTTATAAATTGGACGGATGTGGGCAAGCTTCCAAATTGAAGGCACTATTCCGAGCTGTAGAGAGAGATTAAAGATGAAGGCGAGGGGGAGCAAGAACCAATGCACATTCTTTGAGAACTCTAGGATAGAGCTCGTCAGCTCCGCAAGAGGAAGATTTTACCGATCTAAGATAGTTAGCGACCATTGAGTGTGAAACAGTGGGACACCCAGAGTCGAGAGTGGGCTTGGGTGCCAGAATAATAGAAGAATCTGTATTGAAGACAGATTTAAAGTATGTACCAAAATTTACGCAGGTTTCATGTGATGAAAGAAAGGAACCGTTTTGGTCCTTTAGCCTGGGGTAGGAGAGGTCTCGCCCACGTTTAAATTTAATATATTTGAAAAGGAGGCTTTTATTAGACTTGGAATTTTTCAAGAAGTGTGCGTAGTTTGAAATATTTAAGCCGCCTGAAACCTAAGACTAATTTATTCCGAAGGTCGAGGTATTTGTAGTAAAAACTCGGAATGCCAGTGGATTTCCATCTGCGGAAAGCTGAATCACGTGACTTCAGGATACGAAAAAGGTGTCGAGGGATTTTTGTTTTGGGACGGGACGGATTATGGAACGGGATGAAACTATTTACTCCTTGTCTTACAATATTAGTGAAGATTTCATATAACCTATCAATGTCTGTCGTTTGAGAGAAATCCCAATTATAACTGCAAAAGAAATTTCTAAGCCCTACGAAATCTGCCTTACGGAAGTTAGGGACAGGTACAGACTGCTGATGAGGGAATGAGCATGAAGAAGGGAGCAGAACCTCAAACGAGAGAAAAGCGTGATCGCTTTTGCCTAGAGGGGGCCGAAGAGAAGTACAGTCAATAAGCGAAGGAAGAGAGGAGAAGACTAAATCAAGGACTGAAGGGGAGCAGCCAGTCCTGTATCTGGTGGGAGTACGAACATGCTGAGTAAGAGCATGCTCAATGCTAAATTGAAGGAGAGAATAATCGAAAGGACACGAGGAGCAAGTCAGAACCTTCCAATTAATAGAAGGGGCATTAAAGTCTCCCATCAAGATCAAAGGATTGCGAGTTGTAGATAACATCGAGTGAAGGTCATGGAGTAAGGTAAGATTGGAGGCTTCGGAGAGAGAGGGAGGACGGTAGAGAATAGAGAAGAGGACAAGCAATTTTGAGGAGAGTAAGATATTAACTGAGAGGAGATCATATCCTGAATAAGGCCGATTTGAATGGTCAACAACTGAAAAATTTAAGTCATCCTTAATGTAGAATAAACAACCTCCACATTTATGATTACGAGGATCAGATCTGATAATATTATAGCCATCGATTAGCAACTCATTATCACTAATATCTTCAGAGAGCCAAGTTTCCGTGATGCCGATGACATGTGGATTAGAGACTTCGACTATATTACGAAGTTCTGGTAGCTTGTTCAGGAGACTGAACGCGTTAGTGTAGAAGACATGTAGAGGGGCTATCTTGGAGGGGGTAATAGGAGACTTGACCTGCTTAGGCGATAGCAGACTGGGACCTGACTCCGGGGCGGGAGTGGAAAATCCTGTTTGTTTGTGGTAACGGAAGAATCGTCCATACGAAGAGGGGTTAGTTTTACTAATGGGATGGCCGAGAGTTTAGGGCAGGACAAACGCAATGGAAGACGAACCTTGCCTGTCCTATCAGATGGCGGATGATCTATCTGTAGACGAATACCGGGAAATTTCTTACGTAAAGTGGGCCAGGAACTAAGGACTTCGGCAACGTCCTCAATAGTACTAAAACTAATGATGACGGGAGGGGAGATGTGGGGACGTTTGCAAGTCATGCGGGAAATTTTGAAGTCCGAACAACTAGGGGTACAAGTATTAACGACCTTGGTAACTATTTCTTTGTAGTTAGTAACTGATTCAGGGATCCCCTTAACTAAAATATTTTTCCCCTTCTTCTGTCAGCAGCAAATTGCTTGGCCGCAGATAGGATCTCATCTTGGGAGAGTCGGAGGACGGCATTCGTTACCGGAGAAGGAGTAGGCACTTTAGGTGCTGTTGAAAGGCTACTAATGGAGGACAAGAGTTGGTTGAAATCGGCTGCCTGTTTGGTGAAGGCATTGGCAACTGAAGTGTTTGTATTGTGAAGAGAATCCATAGATTTTTTAAGGTCAGAATTCTTCACGTTAAGCTCTTTGACTAGATCGAGGAGGAGATCTAATTTGGGATCAGATGGGGGAGTAACTTTGGTCTCTCTGACCCAAAGACAGTTGATACAATAAAAATCAGTATCACTGTTCGCCAACTCATTGTAAAGGGTTTCCGAAAGACCGGTGCAGAACTCATGAAACCAGGTAGAGCAACCAGAACAGAGCATACCTGATTTCACAGACTTACTACATCCACGTCTTCCACAAAACGACGAGTTGGGGGGACTCATAAAAATGCAATCTAAAGCAAAAACTAGGATATAACAAATATCACAAAGCAAAACAGGCAATGTGACAATCAAGTATAAATACAAAGTTTCAAGCACGACTACAAATAAAATCGCACTTGTTCAAACAATTGCGCAACACAAGCTACACAATTGACACAAAGAGCACACAAAAAAATATATATGTATAAAACAAGCTAACCACCGAGCATAAAAACGTTATAAAAACGCAGTAATTGAGCAATATAAATTGCGACAATCACCGTAAAAAAACAAATAACACAAAAACAACAATTAAAAACGATTAACGCGTAATGAACAGTGAGCAAGCGCGAAACAACAAGGCTACTTTTGATCAGCACGTCACGCAAGCGTACCGCAGTGATTCAAAAGAACATAAAGCAACAAGATTGTTTTACGTGAGTATATTTTATACTTTGGATGTTAAAAATTTTGCGTTTAAAAAGGTGGAATGATTAAATCTAATTAATTCTTTTAATAATATAAGATTATTGTGCTATATATTAGCAAACATATTTACAAATAATTTAAATTGTATTTAATTTTATAAAATCCAATTGTTATTTTTAATTATTTTACATTTTAACCATGTTTGTTTACCGTTTTTTGTATATGTGCATTTTTCAACAAATGGAATTGTCAGAAAGTCAAATAAGAGTCCACATTTAGTTCTAGCAATGCGACTCATACCCATACCTACCAAGTATAAAGTTTAACCCTCCACAAATTTTGATATCTCGACAAATTTACTTAGCAAATAACACCAAACCTTGTTTGATAATTAGCATATAATTAGCATCAAACTTGGTTGTTTGTGGGTGTTTTCACGTTAAGATAACTAGATGTCTTTGTTTATAAAATCGTCTTAACAATCCAAAGTTTGCATTCACTTTACTAGATGTAACCGTTTTGGCTTAAATTAATAATTACAATTTATTTATGTTTACTACTTTGAATGTTTTACGTAAAACATCTTTTAACAGTGGACGTTTTAGAAAAACTGAACGTAGACCCGCATTTAGCATCGTTAGTGGGATTCGAACCCATGTTTGCCCAAGTCTTAGTCAAGCGCTGTACCGCTGGATTACCCAGGTACATACATATATATATATATATATATATATATATACAGTATGTAGTATGAGAAAACAATTTTGTTCTACGTGTTTAAATTTTGTTTCAAAATCTGTATTTGACCGCACGTGTTGGTCTCTGGACGGTAAATGTAAAATTTGACAAAATTTTTTAAAATTTAACTGTAATTATATAACGTAATTACTGTGATTTAAATGTGATTTGTTCAACTAATCTCAACAATGCTTCAAAGGTAACGTTGGTAAAAAAACATTGCTTATTTTTATAAATCTTTTATGTTTTTAAAAAAATTGTAGTATTGTGAATTGCCGTATAATAATAACAATTAATACCAAAATTTTCGGAACAGTGTCTTAACCGTTAACACGCAGTTTAATTATACGACACCGCTTGTTTTTTTCAAATTGAAGATCCGGCTGCAGCAGTATCTCAAAACCAATCTTTAAATGTTACTTAACAATTACTTTTAAATAAATATAATAGTGTTAAATTAAAGATTATCCATTATAGTAATTTCCGTACTACTATTGTCATAAAAGTATGAATACGCTTTTTTATTAACTCTATTTTAATTATTCTTAAATTTGTATCAGCTGACTACTTATTAATAATAAGTAAAATATTATTTATTTATTAAATCTGGTACATAAGAAATTGTTTCTTATCTGCGCACTTGTTTAAAATTCTTAAAAAATAAAATAAAATATTTTTGTACATTTTTTTATTAAATAGTTTTGCAATAACTAAATTAATAGCTACACTTACCTAGTTGACAAGCATCGTAGTTATGTGGGAATAAGTTTAAATATTATAATTAGCACTAAATAGGAGTTTTTTTTAACATTAATAAGAATGAAGTACTCAAAAAATAAAAGTTATATATATATATACATATATATATATAACCTTAAAATTAAAATTTTTTTGGTAAATATATTTTTAAAATCTGTTATGTATATTAAAAATTAAATAACAAAATAAATAAAATAATATTTTATATATTTATTTATTAAAACATATTTGCCTCTAATTTTGTTTAAATTAGCGACGCGTTTGGCAAAAATGCAAATTTCCTTTTTCCTTTTGTCTGTTGGTCGCATCATTCCTGAAATGTAATGTTTATTAATTTATTTACAGAGTAAACATATTAAATTAATTAAATTTTACGCTTCTATTTTATAATGTAAGATTTTTTATTTGATACTGAATAATTTAGTAGTTATTTTTGTTAAATGTTTATTAACCTTTACTTTGATAACAGACAATAGTTAAATGGATATGAGTTTGAACTTTGTTACCAGCAGTAAATACAATTTTTTTTTAAGATATATGCATTTTTATTTTTTATATTTTTGATAAATATATTTAACATTTCTAGATTACATAAACGGAAGTTTTTTGAATTACGGTTTGTTATTATTTAATTGTTAGATTAAAACGCAAGGGGTGCATAATAGTTTGCGAATCTACATTTCCAATTATTTTAAATACGTGGATTAGAAATCAATCTCACATTTAAAAAAATTTTTATATATATATATATATATGAAGCAGATGATATGAGCATTTTTAAAAATAGACTATTTAAGTTATTTTTATGATTACTTCTAATAATTATTGCAATAAAAATACGATGTTAACGATTCTTGGAATTTGAATAATGCTTGTGAAATCTTAATTTCAAATAACAGGAAACATTTTTTAGCAGTGGACATTTTAGCAAAGCCGAACGTGAGTCCGTATTTAGTGCCGGTGGTGGGATTCGAACCCATGTCTACCAGGTCCAAGTCGAGCGCTGTACCGCTAGAGTACCCCGGCACATTTTGTGTACCTATTGTGATTACATAAACTACTTTTTTCTTCGATTGTTGTTAGATTATTAAAATTAATAGGTTCTTACTTTTTAGTCGGGTATTATGGTTAAGTTAGAGAAGCAACTGAGTTACTAGTTGATACCACGTATATTTATAATTTTATAACTAATGCTGTGAAGTTGATCAAACCTATAAGAAGGAAACGCTTAGATGGTTGAATTTGATTTTTTTAATTGAAAAGGTCAACAGTGGAAGATGGTTATTTGGGATGCTATGAACTCTTGAAATAAATGAAGAAGTGGTTCTACCACTAACTTTTGTTGTTGGAGCCATACTATTAGCAATAAATCACTGAACATTGATTGAGCTATCTAAACTTAAACAATTTCATACAATTAACAAACTGAATAGTATTTTTTAATTCTTTAGAATATATATGTATATATATACTTTTGAAACTAAGGATTTGATTAATGTTTATATAGTCTCAGTTTCTGATGATGGTGATCCTCCTGGACTCAGGTTATCATAGATCAAGGACTGGGTGCACAGAAGTATAACTGGGCTTCCGCTTCGGCAGATGGATGCAAGCATGCATTCAAGGTATTCAGATTTTTTACTATGCGTCTATAATATGTCGTTATTGGGCTATGGGAAACCCCTGAAAAAAATTAGGTTGATTCTTTATTTTTTTGTAAACAGTGGTGTTGTAACAAACATGTTTGTTTTGGTTAATGAACGTAACGGTTTGCATACAAAATATTTTTTAGTTGCATTTATTATTTTTGGTCATGGATACAACAAATTCTACCGTTAGAATTAGTGAATCAAATGAATCGAATCATCTGATTCCATCACCATCATTAGTTGAACATTCAAAGGATAATGAACAGTCTAGCAAACCTGACAATTTGGTTGACAATAATTCGGTGGATAATAAATGTACCAGAAATGCTGCAAAAGAAACCCCATCCAATTTCGTTTTTGGATCCAATATATCCTCACGAGTTGTAAATAATGCCTCGGCGGGTGCCTCAAGTAATCTTTGGTCCAGGATATCTAGTGATGACCAATCTACTACTTCCGTATTCACTACTTTGGCGAAAGCAGTCAATGTTCAGACAGCAAATGTCAATGGTGACAAAAAGCTGGTAGATTCGGCTAACGAAGTTAGCGAAGTCAAGCGTAAAAGCGCACTTCACTTGGAAAAAGTGGATGTTGTTACTGGCGAAGAAGAGGATACGCTGATTGCCAGTCAGTGTTGTCGGGGTTTTGTTTTTGACGTGGACAAGCAAACATGGAATAATCTGGGTACTGTTTCATTTCACCTCAGTACTTGTTCTTCTGACGATGAAGTTGAACATTGTCGTGTTGTGGTGCGTTTGTTGTCTACTCAAAGACTCATAATCAACACGTTGGTTTGGGCTGATATGCCCGTAGCCTTGATGAATCCGCAAAGGTTGCGTATTGGCGTAATTTGCGAAGATGGTGCACGTATAAAAAGTTATCTGTTTGTATTTTCGTCAGTCGCATCGGCTTCGCAAGTACATGACTTTCTTGTCAAACACAAGTTGACTTTGCAGCCTGCCAATTCAGATAAGACAGGTTTGTCATCTGGTCAAAAGCATCAATTGAGCAACGATATCGATCGTCAGGAGAGGAATAGTTCATTTTTACCAAAAATGTGTCGGGGTAGCAATGTATTTACCCAATCTCTCAATCACCCAATATTCCAATCTGATTGTCCACAGTCTTCGAGTAGAGTACGCAAATCATTTTTGGATACAGTGGTTAATAAAATGCACGATGCTAATAATGCAATTGTAAATAATAATACATTTGTTGCAAGCATTAATGCCAATGATGTTCTACATTCCAAGGAAGAAAGTGAAAAAGGTGTGGACAGCTCAAATACCAATAAAAGTGTTGAATTGAGCGATACCTTTTTGAAGCTCTGTACGACGTTGGTTACTTGTGATATCAATTGTTCCAATTTATTATCATATCCGATTCTACACAAACCTAAAATGTCTGATTGTTTGTTAGTTGATGACCGTCAAGTTAAAATTAAAGTCGAATGCCAAGTCTACTCGTTTAGCAAAGGTTTGCAAAAGTGGGTCAATTTAAACGTTGCATCCGTGGCTGTAATTGGATCACAAAGCAAAGTGGCTGTGTCGACAGACGACAAGGTGGATTTGTTGAATTACTTATCTATTGAATGTGCTAATAAAGATGTATCACATCGTTTTATGCAAATAAGCATTTGGTCTGGTCTCAATATTTACAAAACGAAAAATTCAATTTGTTTGATCACTCCAATTCCTTCTGAGCTTATAAAACCGTATTTAATGGATGTGAGTTTATATATATATATATATATATATATATATATATATATATATATATATATATATATATATATATATATATATATATATATATATATTATTCAATATTAAATTTAAGTTTGTTGAACACAGTTTTCTACAGAACGGACTAGAAAAGTTTTTATTAATTTTATTTATTGTGAATGCATTTAAATTTATTACTTATGTTATCTAATGTGTTGATTACTGTTCTTTAAATTTAATAACCAAAACCACTTGACACTTGGAGTGTCAATTACTTTACTGCATATAACAATCGATTAACAGAAGAAAGAAGAAGTGTGACAAAATGTATCCTTGGTATTTTCCTGTGACAATTTCAAACTTTATAGTATAACCTTTGTTGTTCGAAATTAATTAAAATGTTTGTATAACGAACTCAGAATCATAAAGCCTTACAATTCGATGAACGTTATTAAAAAAATTTTGGAAATCACTGTCAATTTCATTTCATCATTATTTTGACGAATATTCTTCTAATCTAGCACTTTTAACTTTTTTTTTCTTTTGATATACCTAACATGAATTATTATTATTAGGAGCGTATATTATTATTATTAATTATTATAATATCATTGATTAGTCCACAGTTTCACCATGACTATAAACCTACTGGATTATTATGTAACGTTTTATTTATTTATTTGCAGCCTTTCAATGATGGCTCATTCGATATGTGTGCCTTAATTCTGGAAACGACTTCTCCCGATGTGGCTTGCAATATACTTTCCGCATTGTATTGAAAAGCTTTGTGAATCGAAATTGCCAATTTGAGATTTGTCTGCAAAGATTGACTATTCAATTTATTCATCTATATCGTTTTTGTGTATATTTGTATCGGGCCTATTTTTAAAATACAAGGCAACTTTCAACAGATTTTTCGTTTTTTGTGTATAATGAATGAAATAAAAATTGTGGTTTGCATTTGTGAAGTTTTGACTTTGAATTAGGCCCAGACAACAACATGTTCGCGGTAGAGCCACCTTTTCATTAATTCCAAGTTCGTATAGCATTCCCTTCCACAATTTTCGGAGGTGTACAGGATCAAAATAACATGAAGATTGTTTAGGGGATGCTAATGATCCTGAGGATTTGAATAATGCTTATAAAGTCTCAATTTCTAATGATGGTGATATTCTGACTGTTAGTCCTCCACGTGGTGCATCCTGGACTAGGTGCCAACAGGCATCTAGACTAATAACAGCAGGGTCCGAGTGTACAGCGGTATAACAGAGCTTCCGCTACGGCGGGTGGGTGCGAACATACACCCAGGATACTTAAAAGGTATCTAAATGTATACGTATAACATATGTAGCCCTTGGGCTAAGGGAGATAACCCTGACAAAAAATCAGGTGGCCTCGTCAATCTTTGCGAACAGTGGCGACATCACAAGGATGCCGTCTACCAGCCAAGAAACTTTGTTATTCTTCCACGTTTGTCTACGCTTGTCAAGCCATCGAAATCGATCGTTTTACATGTCGCATAAATATGGGAAATAATGAACAGGTGACCACGTCACCAACCAAAATGAATGAATGAAAATGAAGATTGTTTAGAACAACATTTATTTATTCAAGTAGGTTTTTAACCACTTTTCCTTTTCTTCCAATTGGCATTTGATTAGGCCAAAATTACGATACGTGAGATTGCATCAATATTTTTACGAAGAACGTGTCCAAACCAGCGAAATCCATGTTGTCATGACATCAATGATGGAAGATTGTGAAATTGAAGGTCATCTCGAATTTGGAAGATGTTGATCTTTTTAGTCCAATCCGTTGACAAGGAGGATATTGTGCCAAATATGAAACATTTTATTTCAGATTGAACTGGCAAGTACTGTACTAACCAATAAAAGATGTTTATCTTTGGGATGCTAATGATCCTGAAGATTTCAGTAATGCTTATAGTTTCAATTTCCAATGATGGAGATATTCTTGATTGTTCCTTTTCCATGTAGTGCATCTTAGACTAGGTACTGAGAGGTATATAGACTAACAACAATAAGAACCGAGTACACAGCGGTATAATTGCTCGGTGAACGATTGCTAACATAAGCGCAAGAATGTTCAAAGGGTATTTCAAGATTACTATTTACCATCTGTAGCCTGATAGGCTTATGGATCCGTCAACCCTCAAGAAGATTGCCTCGTCAATCTTGTCAACATTGGCGTCGTCGCAAGCAAGCGGTCTTCTAGTCAAGAAACTTTATTTATTCCTACATATTCAGCTTGCTTCCGACAACCTCTTCGTATAGGAATTTGGGAGGCCATGCTAACTTACAACTAATAAAGAGGTTATTGTTACGCAAAGTAAATCTCGTATGAGCAACAAACGTAGTAAAGTAACAAAGTTTCTTGTTCTAACAGATGTTGCCAGTGTTTGCAGAGATTGATGAGACTGCTTAATTTTTGTCAATTGTTTTTTTTTAGTTAAATGGCTACACATAACATGTGTAATATATAGTTTGAGATATTTGGGTATATACTTCAACCCATCTTATCTAGACGGAAACTTTACACTGGGTATTCGGTCTGTGTTAGTCGGAGTCTAGAAAGCACCACAGGGGAACGCGGAAATTGAGACTTATCACCAGTTAAGTTAAAAAGTAAAACGAATGACTTGGAAACAGCTTCAACTAATAAGATCGTCTATGCTACTATGAATAATTTAAATTCTTTTAGGACAATAATAGTGCTTCGTTAGTCCACATTCCTTACCGTGATTCTTTGCATTTCCTGCCAATCTGCTTCAATGATTGATGGAAGTCGTATTTCTTAACAAGTGGACTTTAGCGATGCTAGACAAAGGCACGTGTTTATGTGTTGCTTTGACTAAATCAATTGCAATGTGGGGGTTATAACACTAGTAGAACAGATGGCTATGTTATCAATTCATCTGCGTTTTTAATGTAAACATTACTTAGCGCGTCCAAGGATGGAGACTAGTGGAACGGTCTTTTTCAAAATGGGTTGGCTGTGAATAAGGCTGTGCCAAATAAACAGTCATGGACCAACAGAATACTCAGGCGTCAAGGTTGTTAATGCGTTGACAAGAAGGCGACTACGGTTATCGATGTCACTTTGAGTATTATCATTAAGCCGTCCTATTTAGGGACAACACTGTTCCACAGGGACAAGGGCAAGGAAAAGATGGTTTAAAAATTACTCATCTTCTCATCAGGATGACTGACCGCGGTTAACTGGTCTACATACTTGCGGTCGAAACTCTCACAAAAATCGATCAAATTCCGTGGTCAATAGGGCAGATTCTGATAGCTACATGCATGAAAACACCAGGCGGAATATGACTCGTGACGCTACGGCCTGCTGTGTGAATATTACTTGCAATAATGTACCGGCAATGTATGTACGGGCTTTAAAAATATGGAATACTACTGATCCTTTATAAATTAAGTTAAATTTATGATGATGGTTACAGATGTGTTATAACGATTGATAATGACTACAAATTATAAACATAATTTATAAATATAGCAACTGAAAAACGCATTTGAAAAAAAATACAAAAACACAATGAACTTGTATTGCATTATTTCATTTGAACACTTTCATAAAACTATAATTAGCAGTAGGTGAATATATATTCTCCAATGTAGAGAAAACGAAATTAGAATACAAAAAGGTTAAATTATACATTTCTCATAAAAAAACAACGTTCAATTTTATAAAAGCTGTCATAACATTTAAAAGTGTGTTAAACTGAATAATACAAATCAATTAATTAAAAACAAAATATAAAAACTGCAAATCCAGTTTAAAATAAACAAAAATTGTAACAAATCAAATACAAAGAAAATCAATATTTTCAAGAGATTCACATAAAGTTAGGTTTTTACTCTTTTCGATTCAACAACCTTGCTAAATAAATATGAAACACAAATTATAGTAAGTATTTGCATTTTGCATTTGATGTAAATAACTTTTCTTTTAATATAGGCGATTGAAAAAGAAACATACAACGATGAAGAAATGCAAATATTTTGGTAGGCACTGAAATATTACAAAAATGTGACTAGGTTTTACTGGAATTTTAAAAACATACCAATGTGTAAATCGAGTCGTTTAAATAAAAAAAACCCATTTAACTCTGTAATTTGTTGTTTTTAAAGTGGTTTAAAGTTATAATTGTCCTAAAATTGGATTAGTAATAGCAAGTAATTCCAGTTCGTTTTTAACTTTAATGGAAAATAGTTGGCCACGTACTTTGTTTAATCATTTAGCAAACACGATGAACCAATTATTTTATTGCCTTTTTACATATTTTTATTTTTGTATGTATTATCAATATTATTGACTTATTTCAAGACTAACGCTCTATAATTTGATAAATCTTTTTTGTGTGACGTAACTTTTGTATTTTATGGCCGTTTTATTTGTACATTTTTATCGACAAATCTCTAACATATCTTCTAACGTTCCAAAATTTTACAACCAGTACTTCATTTCCGCAATTTACAATATTGCTATGTTAGATTTTGTTCAAAGCTGGATTGGAGTGACTGCGTTTAGCAAAAAAAGAAGTTTAAAAAATCGATTTCCTACACACCATTTTATTAATCTTTACTTTTTGAATATTTAATGAAAAACGCTTCTCACAAAGTGAACATTTCATTAAGCCAAACAAGTAATGGAGGTTGGAATCGTAACAATACTCAAGCCTACTGTTTTCAACAAATCTGTCAACTCATAGCAATAACTTACATAGAAGCAAAAGAAATGATAATAACTGGAACGTTTAAAAATATAACGTTACTGTACATTTTAGTTTGTATTGTTTGAACCTTATACAAAATAAAACAGTTTTTATTAAGCAGACATTCAATAAAGCATTAGAAAAAGCACCGCATTTGGTGTCGGTGGAGAAAGTCGAATCTATGCAATCCAATTTTAAATTTAGCGTTCTACCAGCCCACTACACATTTGCTCATCGTCTCAAAAATGAAATATTAAACTTTTTAAACCCAAACTTGCATAACGTCTAAAAATATAGGGAACATTCTTCCTATGTTACTCTTGAGAAGGTTGTTTTAGTCCGTATTTCGATAATAGTCTGGAGGTTTTTAAAATTGACTTTACTAAATTCTAAAATTGGGAATTGGGAGTAAATTTGCGTTAAGTCAACATTAAGAGGGATAGTAAACTTTAGCATTAAATGATTACTTTTGCCCAGGAGTAGTAGGGACTCTGGGGAGTTAATGGTTGTTGATTCAATTGTAATAATAAAATCTAAATTGAAGGGTGCATTTCCTAGTCTGAAACCCGTCTGGATCTATACATTCTCTATTAATCCTTGTTGAATAGAGAAAAGTAATAGCTGCTTTTCGAAAACGGAATTGTTAGAAAAAAAAGTTTCTCAATTTATCGATGGAACATTCAAATTTCCAAAGAGAACCAAATGTTTAAAATGAATGATTCAATTAAATTATACTTATCTGTATGGTTATGATGCGGTGGTTTGTATACTAGGCATAACAGCATTGAGGATTTAGAGAACGTATTTATATTAAAAATAAAAATATCTAGGTTGCTAAATAAATCTACTGATTTTTTAGTGGAGGTTATGCTGTCCATTACATAGAGTAAGCAGCCCCAAAACCTAAATAGAGAGGAGAATTTAAACGCAAAGCTACTAGCCTGCCTTTATAAAAATATTTACATTGCGGGTCCTCGAATGGCTGCGCTACGTTTCCATAACACCGGAATTAAATACTTTTTACCGTTAATTTTTTAATATTCTTTTTTGTATAAATTAATTTTTTACCACTTTTTTATTAAATGGAATCAATCAGAATAAAATTCAACAGAAATACACTTTTGTACCTAAAATCCCAATTTCAACAATGTCCAAATTTAACTTCAAGCAGTTTTTCTAACACACTAAAACATACAATTGTTCAAAATAAATGTAAATTTCATCATAGTGGTTTTTAAAAAACTTTGAAATTAAAGTTACCTAATGATATGTCCTTACCGCTACTACTGTCATTAAACTGCAGGTCAATACTTGAAAACATTTTTGATCTACGATTTCTCATGACAAACAAATAACATATGAAAAGCTGTGTGATTTTAATCCAAGAATCGTGGTTAAATAAAAATGTTGAGAATAATAATAAGCCGCAATTTTGAAAAACAACAACAAAGACTTAGAAAAATGATGTCAGTTCTTCATAAACTGAAATCCATATGATACTCTTTTATTCATCTGTGCAATAAGCTCATGAGAAAAACTATTATCTATTTACTACATGACATCATTATAATTAAAGTTTAAAAATATTTTGTCAAATTTTACGTTTGTCATGTTTGGAACAAACAATTGAAAATGGTAAAATAAAAGGTGGTAGACCACAGAAAAATGGATAAGAACTATTTGAGAACATTTAATTAAAGTGAATATTCTATGGAATCAAACAAAAATGTTGGCAAAATGTTTGAACTCATGAACTCATTTAATTACGATGTTATTTTCAAATTATGGGAGTTAGTTGATGATTTTGCTATTACTGCAGTTACTATCCCATGCTTATTATAAAGCAAAAGGTATGTACAACATAATATAAAATACTCATTCCAAGATATTCATTTAAACAATTAACAAACAATCATAAAAATAAATTTTTAAACATTTTGTAACTTTTGTTAATAAACACAAATTTTATTATGTACCTAATTTTGAATCTATCTAATTGTAATTGTTAAACAGTACTTTGGGTGGTCTAGTGGTACAGCGTTCGAATCGGACCTTGGTGGACATGGGTTCGAATCCCATCGCCGGCACTAAAATGCGGGCCCACGTTTGGCTTCGCTAATTGTCCACTGCTGAAAGATGTTTATCGTGCAAACATTTAAAGTAGCAAACATAAAATAAACATAAAATAATATAAAATAAAAAAAGTACTTTTTATACAACTTAAATAAACTACCATTACGGTTTTAGTTTAACTTAAACTTTTAATAATAATAACGTTTTGAATTACATTAAATTAACATAATTAATTACGTTTACTAATTTCTATTAAAAATATCGTTGTTTATTAATCATTTTTACCGCTTTAATAACAAAATACTTGCGTGTATTTACATCACTTTGTGTTGATTTTATCTAAACTTGTATTTATCACTAATTACCTTGATTCATAATAGTTGTCATTACATTTTTATATAAAACTTATACAAATAAATCTAGTCATTTCAAGTAAACTTATTGCTTGCAATTTAATTTTGAAACTTATAAATATTAATTAAATGTTAAACTACATTGCATTTTGACAATAACGTGTTCATTTTAATAATAGTTTTAGAAACCTTTTGGAAACTAGACACAAAAATGACTACTGTTTTGACAAATTAAAATAGCAAAATTAATTAGTCATTTTTAACCTTAGTTAGATCTAAAACGTTAAATAAAAAACAAAAACAAATAATATATTTAAGAGTAAATTATTTACATTATAATTAAAACAATTAAATTTCACAATAATTTAAATTTTAAATGTGCATTTTTTATCCCACAGTTAATTTAAACAAAAACTGAATTACAACAGTTAAAAATAAAAGTAGTCATTACTATGTATTAAAAAACTAATATGATTTTAAAAATTTTTAATCTGTTTTTAATATATTTTTCAAATTATATAATTATATAATTTTAAAATATATTATGGCATAATAGTACAATTTTTTAATTATTAAACACTTAAACTTTTTCTATTTGTTATTTATTTTTATATGATTCATGTTATTTATGTTATTTATAAAATATATATATATATATATATATATATATATATATATATATACCACGTTTATAATTAAAAGTTTATTACATTAGTTTACGGACATATAACAAATATTTTACTTAATATTATTTTAATGTACATCTATAATTGTATTATTAATTAATCCGTCAAATCATTTACTCGTTTGCATTATAATACCCAAAAGCAAACAATAATTAAGGTTTATTTAAAAGTACTATGAGTTTAGTATGTAATATGGTAAACAATTTACAAAGGGTTTAAAAACAAAAATGTTAAATATTAAATGCTTAAATTTGTTTTTATAATTTTAAATTAAATCTAATAAAAAATGTACAAACAATTACGTACGTACTTACGAAGTGAGGCGCGAGTTACGTTGCACGGTATGTATCCCCACTTGTTGTTTTCTATTGTAATGATTTGCAGACGGCTAGTTTATTTTTGCACTGTTATACAAGATTTGTTTTATTGTTACTTTTTTTCTATACTTTTATCATCTTTATATTTACTTTTTGTGACTTTAACTTAACTCATTCAACTGTATATTTACATTTTATATTTTAGTTTCTAAGTTTGTTCTGTTATATTTTTTGCTTCACTCTCTTTCCCATTTTGCCCAATAACCGCTTTCACCAGAACCGAATACTAAAATGTTTCGGGTTACTCAACTCATAAACAAATCCGTAAATATATACGTTAAATATTGTTGTTGTTTGTAAAAAACAAAAATTAAAAAATAATTTAAATTATGAAAAACATGCAATTATTATTTTAATTTAAAAAGTTGACAGAAGTTAAAAAATTTAGATATGCAATATGTAAACAAGTTTACTGCCTTTAAAGGCCGACTGTTTCAGGTATTAATAACTTTATGGAAGAAATAATGGAGTTTCAACTTGGAACGTACTTCGAGTTCATTCAATTTCAGATTATGACCCCTACAAAATTTTTAGCTAACGTGAAGAAAGGACAGAAACGGTCGGATAGTAAAAATTGATACACTAGAATAAGATTACCCCAAAGCCTTTTACCACATAAGGCAAACAGTTTGGTAAGACAGATGCTTTAAAGATCTAGGCAATTTGGAGACTGCTGTTTGCACATTCTGTAAACTGTGTATGTTAGATTTTAAAATTGGAGTAGTAACCTGGTCACAGTATTCCAGGTGCGGTCTGATGTAAAACATATAGAGCAAACAAACGCATTCCGGGGACAGGCTACCTAGATTCTTATTAAGAAATTTAGTTAGTCGATAACAAATTTGAATTGTTCTAGTGTAATGTCCTGTAAGTTTGAGGGTAAAATCCAATACTCCTAGATTCTTTATAGATTCTATTGGTTGGAATTCAGAATGGGATAACGTAAAAACATTTCCGGGTGGTTTACCAAAAATATGCATGTGTTTAGGGGGAGAAAATTTTTAACGGCCCAGCCATAGATGCAAGAGATATCAGCCTGCAATAATTCAAGGCTAGAACTCTAGATCCTAACATTATTTACATAAAGCAGGATGCTGGATGGAGCTACTGCGGGTAAATTGTTGATAAAAGTAATAAAAAATAAAGGGGTTAATAGAATAATAATCGGTTTATAGCAGTTTAAAATAGATTTAGTACCTGATTTGTATATTGACCTAATAAATGTCGACTTCCAGATAAGTGGAACACGGCCAGAGTTTGAGGAGAGGAAAATAATTTGGGTTAAGAGGGGTGCAAGTATCTCAGTACATTCTTTGAGTATTGTGGGGTAGATCCCGTTCGCACCACAGGAGGAAAACTTAAACCAAACGAGTTGACTAAGAACAGCTTGAACATTCGTGATAAAATAATTTATTGAATGGTCTAGTTTCTCGTATAAGGGAAGAGAACTTTCAGACGATTGAAACACAGAGTTAAAATAATTTCTAAAACTGTTGCAGACTTGGGGTCCAGTCAATATTAAACCCTTGTCGTTTTTTAGACAGGGTAATGAGATGTCAAAAATTTTTCTGTTCTTGATAAAATGGAATAGAATACTCTTATAATTTTTAACTTTATCAAAAATTTATGAACTATGAAATTCTTATTCGACTTAATTCGTCTGCAGCATTGGTTCTTGGTTGAGATATAATTACAGTAAAACAGAATAGCTTGGTGAACTTCCAAAGATAGAAAAATCTGTGCAATTTTTTTGAATTAAACAAACAATTTTAAATGGAAGTTTAGATTTGGTAAGGGAAGAAATCCGAAATGGAACAAACCTGTTAATAACTTCCTTAATTAATCCTACAAAGTGTGAATAAGCCTGTTCCAAGTTATTGTTCTATAAGTGGTCCCAGTTGACCGATACGACGTATTGGTAAAATTTTCCGAAATTAACTGTTTTAAAATCAGGAATAGGTAATAAGTTATCCAATTTACTGTTAAAGCTACACAGTGCGATAAATACTTTAAAGAATAAAAAAATGTAATCACTTTTCCCTAGAGATATGAGATTAAGTCGATAAAAAAGGATTCATTGGTAAAAAGAAAATCAAAACAAAAAGGAAGGGAATTAAATCTATATCTAGTAGGAAATAGTACATGCTGCATGAGAGCATGCTTGATTCTAAGATTTAAAAGCTAATTTTGAATAAGTTGGAGAAATCAAAAGGAGAGCGCCAATTTAGGGAAAGGCAATTAAAATCACTTATTAAAATATATAATATTTGTAGGAAAGAGAAAGGCAATATTTGAGTTCTAATATGAAAACATTACTGGAGGCTTTGGATAATAGAGGAGGGCGGTAATTGTCATCCTAGTTTGATTATTTAAAACATTATTTATTATTTAGCACAAATAACTTGTATTAGTGACAAATTAATTTTAAAAATTTTGTTATACGAATTTAAACATTAAATTATTTAAAATATCTTTTAAAGATTTTTAAAATTTATTATTTTTTGTATATCTCAAGATTGAAAATAATTGTAAAACAAATATGTGTTTAAATCTATTAATTTGTAAATAATATGTTTCATGCAAAAAAAACATTTTGTTACACATTTGAACTACATTAATCATTTTTTAGAATTGTTTCAATGTGCGTTTGATGTGTATATAATTATAAAATGTGTGTTGTGTTTGTGACATTCGAAACTAGGAAAACCGGTTATTGGGCAAAATGGGAAAGAGAGTGAAGCAAAAAATATAACAGAACAAACTTAGAAACTAAAATATAAAATGTAAATATACAGTTGAATGAGTTAAGTTAAAGTCACAAAAAGTAAATATAAAGATGATAAAAGTATAGAAAAAAAGTAACAATAAAACAAATCTTGTATAACAGTGCAAAAATAAACTAGCCGTCTGCAAATCATTACAATAGAAAACAACAAGTGGGGATACATACCGTGCAACGTAACTCGCGCCTCACTTCGTAAGTACGTACGTAATTGTTTGTACATTTTTTATTAGATTTAATTTAAAATTATAAAAACAAATTTAAGCATTTAATATTTAACATTTTTGTTTTTAAACCCTTTGTAAATTGTTTACCATATTACATACTAAACTCATAGTACTTTTAAATAAACCTTAATTATTGTTTGCTTTTGGGTATTATAATGCAAACGAGTAAATGATTTGACGGATTAATTAATAATACAATTATAGATGTACATTAAAATAATATTAAGTAAAATATTTGTTATATGTCCGTAAACTAATGTAATAAACTTTTAATTATAAACGTGGTATATATATATATATATATATATATATATATATATATATATTT
>JAKXYG010000321.1:0-98143 GCA_025895645.1 Cardicola forsteri | reverse complement strand
ATGTTTAAAAAAGATAATTAATTTTTTAACATATATTTTGTTTGTTAAATAAATAATTTATATAATGTATTTGTTTCAATAAACTCTTTTTATACAAAGAAATTTATTATTACAATAATAACAAGTAAACTATATAATGCTATACCTAAAAAATGTTACATTTTAAAAAAATTATGTATTTTGTTATATGGTTAGTAAAACACTAATTTATTTTGTAATGATTAAATTTATATTATATGACAGATAAAAAACATTAAATAAAAAGGCTTTTTATCAATAACAACAATAATAATCATAATAATGTTGTTGTGAAACAGGTTACTGCAACCATTCCAACTACCGTGTTAAATTCAATTATAAACTTTTCTTATTTTTTGCAATATATTTGGTTTCCACTACATCCATTAAAAAAGGTGAATTATATTGCCAAACGCAAACATTATTTAATTCAATTAAAACAAACTTAAACTGTTAATGTTTGTATACTATTAAATTTCGCATACAAGTATTTTTATACTTTAAATATTTTAAATAAAGTTTATAAAAATAAATTGAAGTTGTATTCTAAACTTTGATTACAAAACACAAAAACTAATTACTGCAATTGTATGTTGGCTAATGTTGAATGCTTAATTATAATTATTTTTCAAATAATACTATTATTATGATTATTGCAAGCCCTAGGTAGTTCATAATGGTTATATGCTTATAGCACTTGTATAAATAGATTAACATGTGACTATATTTGTTTTTAAAGTAATATTTTATTAATTTGCATACAAAAGAAAAGTAGATGAATAAGATTTTCTCATACATTACACGTATACAATTAACAAAAAAATATTAATTAATTTTAATATACTTGTTTGGGTGTATTTTAACATAAAGCAATGTAAAATTACCTTCAATTATTGTCTTGTACATTTGTTTAAAAATAGAAACAAAAACTAATTTTGTAAAACCTTTTAAAACCAATTTTAATTTTCGCAATTTTACATTATAAACTAATAAGTTGATACTTTTTATTTATTTATTTTTAATTTTATGTTTGATACTTTGACTGTTTATCAGTAGATATTTTAGCAAAACCGAACGTGGGCCCACATTTTAGTGCCGGTGATGGGATTCGAACCCATGTCCACAGAATTCGAGCGCTGTACCGCTAGACCACCCCGGCACCTATTTTAAATTAAGCATCACGCATTACGCCTAAATATTTATTTCTAATTTAAGTTGAATATAAATGACGTCATTTATCATATTACAATAAATTAGAAAATAACAATTATTTTTTTCTGCTATTTAAACAGTACAAACAATGCAATTTTTATTACACGTTACTTCGTAGTTTTCCAAATACTAAATTAACTTATGTAATCAACTGCGTATTTATTAATATTTCCAAGCAATTAACCATCTTTCTAATTGTGTACAAATATCAATCTAAAATTGTGATTTCAATTATATTATAAAAGTTAATAAAATATCTATTTTTAAATTAGGTATTACGCATAAACAGTTATTTTAATACTTACATTGTGATTATTACAAGCAGAATGCAGTATGTGATAATTATAATTTTATCGCATTTGTATAAAATGATGAAAACGCATTTGCATTTTTACATTTTACATTTTGAAAATGGTACTTAAAATATAATTTTGTTGCGTGTATTTTTAGATTTGCAATATACAAATAAACAAAAAATTAATCATTTTTTGTAAATGTGATATTGTTAAATTAGGCTCCACAATGGTCAAGTGCGTTCATTTAAAAATAGAAATATAAACCAATTTTATAAAATCTTTTTTATACATATTTTAATTCTTACAACTATAAATTGTAAAAGAATAATGTTATATAATTTTTAAAACATGTAATAATAATTTTCAGTTTTACAACAAATTGTAATCTATATTGTGGCTAAAATATTTCCTGTCAAAATTAACACATTAAAATTGATTGATTATTCTCATATTGTTTAAACATATTAGGCACATGAACATTTTACTCAAATAACCCTTAAAGTTTAATTTAGCAATAATAACTAGAACAATATAAATCATTTTTTTACAAATACCATTACCAAAAATTTTGTATAACCAAAAACCCAAAATTTTAACAATATTGATATTTAAATAAAACGTTTTTAACAATTACATAACTAGAAATCAAAACTCAGTTCAAATATAACATATTTAATATTATACAATAAATAAATTACATTTATAAAATTCCTTTCAAATAAAGTAATTGAGTAAAACCGAATAAACTTAGTGTATGAAATAAACCAATAATCATTTAAAAACATGCCAAATATTTTTAATATTTTAGTGCAAAATAATTAAAAAGAAATGTATTATAGAAAATTTATCTACGACAGTTTAATAACAAAAGTATAACCTGCCATTGTTGCAAAATATTGGTAGAGAAACAACAATTAAAAACCGTTTTAATAAACTACTCCCAAATGTAAATGCATTATGATTCTAATGACAGGGTTTGGTAATATTCAACTAAGATTTCAATCATTCATATACACCATCTTCAAAGCCAACAAATGCAATTTTACTTTTATATAAATCAATGTTGTTCCTCATGCCATTTGGAAGATAGTAAGTTTGAAATAAATAAATAGTTCATAATAGAAGATTTATTATTATTAAACTACTTAATCATTTATTTAAAAATGTAGTATTATTGTGCATTACACATTAGTAATTATATTTACTAATATTAAATATGAATGACGTAATTTTCTACACATAAATTAAACTTAAAACCACATTACAATTTTAATACCATAAAATTATACGAAATAATGGTACAATAAAATTACTGTGAATCACCCTATTTAAATATTCTTCTAATAAATTAGCTACTTATTCAAAATAAAGCTTTTCAACAAGATTACACCTGATTATTTTTTTCAGTATTTGAATAAATTTACCTTGTTAAACGCCACCCTCCTACATTCATTTAAAATGATCAGTTACCATTTTTTAAATATTGCTGGTTCACATGAAATAGCACTCATTGGTTGATATTATATTTGGTTGTTTATTGGTGATACAAATTAGCTACTAAATTTATTTCATTGTTCCAACATATCATCCAAAATTATATAAAGCTGACTTGAGTTATACCGATTAAATTGGTAATGATGAAAGTTAATATAATTCCAGTGTTAGTTTTAATAACGTTTGTTAATTGCACTTATGCTTCTAATAGTAAGTCGTATTAATATGATTTTATTAATATTTAAATAAAACATAGTTTTTAATCTATTAAGTAGATTTATTATTATTACTTATTTGTTATTATTATTTATCACGTAGATCTATTATGTAGAATTGTATTGTATGTTGTCATCACTAAATATAATTAAGTTGTATATAAAAAAATATTACTTAATATTAAACATTTATTATATTTCTAAGTAAAGTAACAGCCGTAGAAAATATTACTTTATTTACAAAAACCACTATTTAGAAATATTAATTTTAATAATTTAATTTTTTACTATAAAAAGTATTAAGTTTAGGGTGCATTTATATGTTATTTTTGTCACTAAGACGCGAACAAAGTGATTAAATAAATTTAAATGAATTTAATTACACGATCAAAAATCATACACAAACCCATTATTTAGTTATGTTTTGTTGCACGTACAAACTACTTTTAAAATACTACATATTTTAATTTAATGTGCTATAAAGGATTACATTTCTGACATTGCAAATGCTGCATAGCAAGTAGTGGATATTCCTTTGTAATTTGCATAACGCTTTAATCAGTAACTATATTAAACGTTAATTTTTGTACTTTAGTGTGCATTTAATATATTAATAACACATTAAGCACAAATTATATATATATATATATATATATATATATATATATATATATACTAATTATCTAATTGTCTATTTATTATTAAATGGGCTTTATAGATCTTTTAAGCTGTTTCATTTGTTCTAATTGTCCTATTCCGATGGCTGAACTGCCAAGAATAACTGGTTGCAAGTCATGTGTAGTAAGTTAAATCAAAACTTTTTTAATTATCGTACAACTAAAAATATAATGTTTACAGTATTTTATTATCAAACATTTTCATATTGCTATCTAGCAGTATACCGATATGTGACACGCAAATCCATTATTATCAATTTAATCTTTTCCTTTTCTACACAAATTAGGAAACAATTAAATAATACACTTGCTTAATAATGTCTTTCGAAAGACAATAATTTCTATTATCTGTGCAACTTGAAACCGTTTACTTGTCTCAACCTGCTTTACTATAAAAGTTAAGATATATTTCAATTATATTTAAAAAAATGTTTTTTATTAATGATCTACAAAACTAACCATCTTAAAATTAATTATTATTTAACAATAGGTATAAATTTAAAACAACTTTTACTAAAACAATAAATATAAAAAACATAAAAATTTATCGAATTAGTTTTAATTTCAGATTTTTCAATTTTATTGTAGAAACTGGTTGACAGTAACGGCTTCGTAAATCGAACTTGTGAACGTAAAAATGTCTGGTCTGCTGACGTGGTCGAACCTGCATTCATTAAAATTTTCAGGTGTAATGATACTAGTTACTGCAATCATTCCAACTATCGTGTCAAATTCAATTATACACTTTTCTTAATTTTTACAATATTTTTTGGTTTCCACTACATCCATACATAAAAGGAAAAGTTATATTGTCAAACACAAACACTCATTAATTGAATTAAAACAATTTGAAATATTGTATTTTATTATTGTGCTATGTAATTTTTATTTGTGTATACTACTGAATTTTAATATAAATATGTTTATTGTTTCAATATTTTAAATAATTTTATAAAACAAATAAAGGCTCTATTTTAAATTTTGATTATTAAACAGAAATATAAATTACTGCAATTAAATATTAACCAATGTCCAATGCTTGATAACAATTGCCTTTTAAACACTGGCAAAATAATACTTTTATTGTAACTTTTAGAAGCGGATTTTAGAAGCAGAATGCAGTACGTATTAAACATATGCTAATCGTAAACAGATTAAAATGTAGTTTTTAATATATTCAGAATAGTATTTTACTACTTTGCACACACGTTACTCGGTGTTTTTCTAAAAACTGAAATAAATTACTGATGCGTTTACATGCAGAATACAGTACATGATAATTATATAATTATCGCGTTTATTTAAATAATGTAAAATGCAATTTGTAGTTTTTATGCTTTTCATAATAACTACATTATACCTACATTATATACATCTTACCTACATTACACAAATAATAATTACAAAAGAATAATATCTAATTGTTATACACATGACTTATATTACCAAGTATAACTTATAAGTTTTTATGTTTTTATGATTATTATTATGATTATTATTATTATTATTATTATTATTATTATTAGTAATAATAATAATAATTTTAATGTTTTACGAAAATCATCTTTCAGCAGTAGACATTTAAACAAATCCCGAACCTGGACTCGCATTCTAGTGCCGGTGGTGGGATTCGAACCCGAGATTCAAATCAAACTGCAACCTTTCAGTTCTACAACAAATTGAAATTCATACAAGCACGCAATCATGTGTTCTTCAATCGACTATCACTTAATGCATTCTGTTCCTTCTACTGATGAATCGGGTGGTATATAAATAACACAAACAATGCATTTTGCATTGTCACAATTAGGAGAAGATTTTAAATATATGCTAAAAGGTTTATTATTATCAAGTTATTTAAATATCCATTTAAAATTAGGTCGTATTTCGCATTATGCATAAATAACTATTTTTTATTTATATTGAATATAAATAACGTAATAATAATGATAATAATACGATTGCTCATTGCTTTTATCCAATCACAGCTTTAGCAATAGTTTTATTCAACATTATACCAACTCCGTGAATATGAAGTACTTAATATTCAGAAAAATAAGATTAATTTATCTCCATTTGTAAAACATTTTTTACTATTTGCATTCTCCTAATACTCAAAACTTAACAACACAATGCTTTTTCCATATTTATTGTCAACGGAGTGTAGCATGTGTTTATCAAATATAATGTTTGTTGTATTCGAAATGTTAAATACAAAATAAAATGTTGCACTTAAGTCTATATTTTATACAAATCAAAATAAAACTTTTCAGTCTTACACCAAATTGTAATTCGTACAATTATGTATTCTACAATTGACAATTTATTAACGTATTCCATTCCTTTTGTGAATGGATAGGTAAACATTTAATCAATAAATGCAATACCATTTGTTTTAACTGTTACTTCATGCTTTTTCCTAGAAACTGACTTAAATTAAGTAATCAACTGCGTTTTAATTAACAGTTCATTATTTTTGTCATTGTGAACAACTATCAATGTTAACTGGAGATTTCAATTATATAATAAAGATATATTCTTATCAAATTGATAAAACATCTAATTTGAATTAAGTTTTACGCAATGTGCACAAACAATTGTTTTAAAATATATATCAAGTATAAGTCGCCTCAAAACCTTATTTGCTATTTTAGTATTATCAAATTGTGTACAATAAATTTTCAATAGATGGACTCTCAATAACACTGTTAAAAAACAGTTCTATTACATCAGTTATTAAATAAAAATACATATATTGTTCTACCAAGATTGCAACAAATTATTTTTTTATTATTACTTGAATAGATTTCATTTGTTGAACACTCTCTTCATTTTATTGGTTTAATATATTCAGTCAAATTTTTTCAAAATATTTCTTGTCTACATTGAATAACGATAGATTATAATATTCGCTTCAAAAAAATTTTTTTTAATAATCATATTGATTACCTTCTATAAGTATGTTTAAGGCACCAAGTTACATTTTCCAAATAAAAGAGGATTATTTAACCTAATGGAAAAATCAATATTTGGCTAATACTATTCAATCGTATATATCAAAAGCACATTAAAGTTTGTAGTTGCCACAATGGTAACCAATAGTAGTAATATAACATTTTGTATCTTTGATCACAATATTTTAATCTTCATGCTGAGATAGAACAGTCTCTAAATGTGTAATCTAATGAGATTAGCGTTAGCAACCGGTAACCATTTCATTTATGCTATCAGCATAGCCATTTAGTCCAACATTTGAGGAGTACTCAGTTTGATCTTATTTTTAATTTTGAATTAAATTAAATTTTTATTGTCTTTTTTAAAAGTATGCAACAAATATTGTAAAACTACTTGGTCTTTAGTAGCTTAATGTAGTGATTTCAAAATGAATTGCCTTATATAAACAACTACTTTTTATTAACATATGTGTGACAATTTGCCACGTTTGTCACCCCAAACAACTATTAACGTTTAGTGTTAATTTCAATTACATTATGAAAAATGTATTATTATCAAACAATTTAAATATCCATTGTAAAATAACGTTTTAATTTGAACTATGCATAAATAACTGTTGTTAGTTGGAACTAAATATAAATAACGTAATTTGTCACATTAGAATTAAAATTAAAACCACATTGACTATTTTTATTCTAAGGCATTGTCTACAATAACGACACAAGAGATCGACAGAGTATAACCCCGTTAAGACATACATTAAACATACGTTAATTTAAATAAAACGTTTTTAATAATTGCATTACTTGAAATCAAAACTCAGTTTAATTACAAAATGTACAATGTTATACAATGAAGGAATTGCATTTATAACATATGCTTATATATATAATAAATCCATTAAAGAAAATTTATTCACACCGTAGCCGGTTTCACATCTAATTAAAAAGGGCGTTATAATAACAAAATTTAAATCTTTCATTTGTTAAAATTATTAGTAGAGAAACAACAATAGGACACCATTTTATCAAACTACTCCCAAGTGTGAATGTATCATGTTTCCAATGACGGGGTTTACAAACATCCGACTGAAATTTCAATCATTCATATACACCATCTCAAAGCCAAAAATGTAATTTTACTTTTATATAAATCAATTTTGTTCCTTATGTTCTCTGGGCAATAAGAAGTTTGAACTAAATAAATAGTTTAAAGTAGGAGATTTATTATTATTATTAAGTCAAACACAAACATTACATAATTCTAATATAACAAATTTAAGCATTGTATTCTATTACATTTTTGTATTTTTTATTGTGTATACTGTTAAATTTTGCATACACTTACTAATATTGTTAAAATATTTTTAATAATAATAAAGTTCTATTTAAACTTTGATTATTAAACAAACATATGAATTACCGCAATTGCATGTGAATTAATGTTAAATGCTTAATAACAATTGTCTTTAAACATTGGCAAAACAATACTTTTATTATTATTATGTCAAGCACTAGGCAGTTTATAATGATTATTTCATATGTGTAAATAGATTAACATGTAACTATTTCTGTTTTTATAATGTTATTTTATTAATTTGCACTCATTAGAAAGGAAAGTGAATAAGTTTTTCTCATACATCACAAGTATACAATAAAAAAATTGGAATTTATTGGAATGTGCTTGTTTGGATGTACTTTTTAAATTTATACAATGTCAAATTACTTTTAATAGTTGTCTTGTCTAAATTGACTTATCTCAAAGTAGAAATAAAACTAATTTTATAAAACATTTTTAGATAAATATTATTTTTTATAATTATTTATTTGTATTTTTTTATTTTATGTTTGCTACTTTGAATGTTTTGCGATAAACATCTTTCAGCAGTGAAAATTTTGGCGAAACCAAACGTGGACCCGCATTTTAGTGCCGTTAATGGAATTCAAACCCATACCGACCGAGGTCCGAATTCGAGCGCTGTACCACTAGATTACTCCTACATGAACTTTACATGTTTATAAAGAACAACCTGGAATCGTTCAGTCCCAAAACGGCAGATGATAAAACCGACTATTACAAAATAATGAAATTAATCTTATTGGTCAATCTATTATCATAAGTGTGAAAAACGTTTGTGCATTTTCTTATTGTGGAAAATTTGTGAGTGCACTGCATTTGAAAAAGAAAACTTTTGTGGAACGCTTGTTGCGTTGACTGGGAGCAGGTGAAAATTATTGTGTGAGATTTGAAAAAGCATGCACAGTTGTTTTTCGATATAAAAGGGAAAGGGAAGTTGCAGATACTAATTGTAAATATTTTCGAGTTGTGTTTTATTTTAAACTGCATTTTTTAAGTGCATTTAAAAACAAGAATGTATTAGTTGGTTAATCCTATTTGATGAAAGTCATTTTGTCTAAAAAATAATGTAATCCATGAAACATGTTTACACCAATTTTCACAATTATATACTATAAACCAATAAGTTTGTATATTTTATGCAAAACAAAATAAAATCTTTCAGTCCTACACAAGCATGCAATTGTGTATACTTCAAACGACAATTAATTAATATATTCTATTCCTTTTGAAAATAAATCGGTTGCTTGTGGCTATCGTATCTGCGTCTTTCCATTTATTTTTTACCCAATCGTTCTTGTTTTTGCAGCAGCTTTTTAAACCTGTTTATCTAGAAATCTGTACTGATTGTCAAATAGTTCCTACATAACAGAATTGTTAGATAATTCTATTTTTATTTTATATTGTTTTCTGATATTAATTAGATTTTAAGAAACTAGTAAAATCAATTGTTTGTTGATAGAACTACATTGTCTACCCACTACATTTGTTGCAGTTTGCAATTGGCTTTTAGTACAATTTCTATAATTTATCAAACTTTTCTACCTGTTTTGGATTTTGAAATAAACTTTTTAACAAACTGTAAAAGTGTTTTTAAGATATTTGGTAATAAAAGTGAACATTCATATCAAATTTATTTAATTAATAATAAATTTTAAATGATACATAACCATCTTGCATCAATAAAAGTTAATATTAATCCAGTGCTCGTTTTAATTGTTTCCATCAATTGCATTTCTTCTAATAAACAAAAGTAGTATTAATATAATTTTATTAATATTAATAAATTACATTTGTTGTTAATTAAATATATTTTTTAAATATATTGTATATTTCAATATAAAATTTTTATTAATTTGTAACACGAATTAGGTAAATTAAACTATTTACACCACTTAAAACATTTTGTGTTAAAATTTAAAAAATAATTAATCTAAATTAATTTGGTATTTACAATTGATTTTTTCTAAAATAATAAATATTAAGAATTAAAAATAATGTAAAATACTTAACAGTTACTGTATATTTACTTAAAAATATTTTGTTAAAAAACTATGTTAAACTTTAAACACCTCCTTAAATGCCTTAATTGTTTTTATTCTGTAAAATAAATACGGAATGCAGTATATGTTAATTAAATACAATACTTTCCAGTTAAAGATTTTAAATACAAAATAAAATATTGCTAATTAAAGCATGACGTTTTCATAATTTGATTTAAATGTAGAAATATAAAATAATCAAATTAATTAAGAACAAATACTTTAGTATGCTTTACGCAAACCCCAACTAAATACGAACAATTGAAAATTAATTTTTTTTATAGTTGATAGCAAAATTAGTTTTAACATTTTAAATTACTTTTATATTATAAGTAGTTATGTGTTAGTAACAAGTATTCAGCTTTCTACTAAAGTTACATCTTTATTTGAATAGATTTCATTTGTTAAATGCCATATGCATTTTATTAATTAAAATTTTTGGTTGCAATTTAAAAATATTTCCCGTCTACATTGAATAACTCTCATTGTTTAAAATTGTATTTGGTCGTGTATTGGTAATAAAAATGAGTTTCCATGTCAATTTAATCAGATTAACATTAGATTTTAAGTAATATATAAATAGCTTGCGTGAAATCTATAAAAATGGTATTGATAAAAATTAATATAATTCTAGTCATTATTTTAATTCCTTTTATTAATAGCATTTAGCCTAATAAACAAAAGTAGTATTTACACAATTTTATTAATATTAATAAACTAGTTTTTGTTGTTAATGAACTATATTTTAAAAACATGTTCATTACGTCGATTATGTCAGTTGAACTGTTTACACTCCTTAAAACATTTGCTTTACAAATCAAAAAAATAATTAATTTAAATTAATTTGTTATGTCCAATTTTTTTTGTAAAAATAAATATTAAAAATTTAGAATAATGTGAAGTACTTAATAGTTGATTCATATTTAATTAGAAATATTTATTTTAATATATCGAGTTGGCAGAAAAAACATATTTTAAAAACAGCAGACATATAAACATAAATAATTAGTTAAAATCACATAATTTTTGTTATGATTGGCATTTTATTAAAAATAACCAATGTTTAATATTTAAAATTTATACGTTCAACTTTGATCTAATTTAAATTTAATTACTTAAAAGAGGGTTCAAAAATAACTTATTAAATTGAAAAAAATTGGTGTTTTACCAATTAACAAAAATTAATTAAAAATTATATGTAACTTTAAACAATTGCCTAAATGTCTTATCTGTTTTTGTTCCCTAAAATAAATACCAACGATAGAAAATATTATCATCTTAAGTACAATGAATACCATGTTATAAAAAAAATTAAAAATTATAGATATTTGCCTTAACAACTAGTGGAATTATATACACTTAGTTGTTTAACAATTTAACGTGTTTTAAATGTATGAAAACCACAAAACTATGGCAAAGTGGAAAGAAAACCAATGACAACTGATATCGACGATCGAAAAATTGTTGTGTAATTAAAGAAATATTACAACAAAATTATTAATGGCAAATCTTATATTCAAACAGACGGTGTAGCCATGGGCAGTCCATTAGAACCCGCACTGGCAAATATCTTTTTATCAAAAATCGAACATTAAATCAAAACATTAATAGAAAAAAATGGTCATATATAAACGATACGTGGATGACATATTTGTAGTAGCTCACAACAAACAAAACCTTAATGAACTGCTTCAAAAATTTAAACAAACTCATCCTAACATAAAAACAAAACATGAAGTTAAAGAAAATAATACAATCAACTTTTGGACGTTTCAATTTACGGAGAAGTGACAGATCGCTTCTTTAACGTAGGGTTTACCACAAGCCTACTGGGACTGGTCAACATTTACACTATACAAGTCAACCGTTCATTAACACAAACGTGCACTTGTCAAAACACTGTTCAACCGTGCACAGAAAAATTTGTTCTGACGACACAATAGATAAAGAAAGGAATATTATTAAACAACTGTTAATTAATAATGAATATCCACTAAAATTTATCAAATACCATGCCGAGCAATACAAAAATCCGAGTTTAAACAAAAATGAAAAGAAGCCGGCTTACCTAAGGTTACCATTTAAAGGAGATGACACTATGAACCTCTCAAAATCCGTCTTAAAACAGCCATAAAAAGGACCTTTTCATCGATTCAACTAACAATGCTAAAGACACATTTTTCGCCTCACATCCTCACATGCTCCACATTCTCATATTACGTCACTTACAACCAAACATCAAATTAACTTTAAAAATTGTTTTAGTGCTAATTACTTCTCCAGCTTCGAATATGTTGAGAATTCTTGAATCCGTTTATATTCAATAATATCGAAACCTGCTTTGTGTGCACAAAAACAGTTCGTCACTACATTAAACTTAGCTTGGTCGTAATGATTGTGTGTAAATGTTTGAGTTGTACTAATTTAAGTGTTATCTGTACCCCCTTTTTTTGTATATATATAACAAAATGTTATATGTTTGTGATTGAGAGAATATACGAAATGAATTCATCTCACAGTTTACGTCTTCTTATATTTTTATTTGGAATTATAAAGGGAACCCAAAGCTTTAAAAACTTATTTCCATTATTATAAAAATTTAGTTATTTGACAATAAGAAGCCGTGCAAAAACAGTTGATTTAATACGTAAATCGTTAAAAATGAATTATGAGAAACTAAAGGAGGATAAATTCATTTTTTGTAAGAAGTAAATTAAACGACGACTGTGTTACTAACGTTCTGTATTCTTTGTGAACGAAACAGTTATTCGGCATTTAATAATACAGACTTAGTATATTTTTTAAATGAAAAAGCAACAGTAAAAAACATTACTTTTTTATTGAAAGCAATAGTTAGAAATATCAATTTAAATACTTAATAAATTTCATTTTTTACGATAAAAGCTGTTAATTAGACGTACAATAATATGTTATTTTTACAAGTTAGATAGAATCAACGTGGTTAAACAAAATAAATTAATTTAAATGCGTAAAAAATTAAAATTAAATTTTTTGTTTAGTTTATTTTGTTACACTAGTATTTTAACACAAGTAAAAAGCAACGATTAAATGTTTTCTATTTCATTTATTTTAACATAAATATTAAAAAAAAGCTATTTTGTATCTAAATAGAAATAATTATTAAATAATTGTTGTTCATTACAATTAGAAATTATTTTTAAAAATAGTGTTATTTGATGTGTATTGCAGAAGCATTTATGGTTGTAGGTAAGTACTAGTAAAAGTCTGATATGTATAAGATGAGTAACTATAGTAAGATGCTACAAAGTATGGCATTGCTTTTAGTTTCCCACATCAGCAGTCATTATTTGTAAATAACAAATATTAATCTCATCTTATAATTTTTGGATTATCTGGTTAATAACGTAGTATTTATTAACCCTTAATAAGATATATACATATATATATATATATATATAAAACTCTTTTGTTCTACAACAAATTGTATTTTTGTTTCAGAATTATTTATTTACAATTTAGCGCAAAATAGTCAAAAATAAATGTATTATAGAAAATTTACCTTTTACTTTTATATAAATCAATGTTGGAAAATAGGAAGTTTGAAATAAATAAATAGTTTATAATAGAACATTTATTATTATCAAACTACTTAATGATTTATTTAAAAATGTAGTATTATTGTGCATTACACAATAGTAATTATTTTTATTAATATGAAATATGAATGACATAATTTTCTTCTAATAAATTAGTTACTTATCCAAAATAAAGCTTTTCAACAAGATTACACCTGATTATTTTATTCAGTATTTGAATAAATGTACCTTGTTAAACGCCAACCCCCTACATTCATTTAAAATATTCAGTCACTATATTTTAAATATTGATAGTTCACATTAAATAGCACTCATTCGTTGATATTATATTTGGTTGTTTATTGGTGATACAAATTAGCTCCTAAATTTAGTTCATTGTTCCAACATATCATCAAAAATTATATAAACCTGACTTGAGTTATACCGATTAAATTGGTAATGATGAAAGTTAATATAATTCCAGTGTTAGTATTAATAGCGTTTGTTAATTGCACTTATGCTTCTAATAGTAAGTCGTATTAATATAATGTTATTAATATTTAAATAAAACATAGTTTTTAATCTATTGAGTAGATTTATTATTATTACTTATTTATTATTATTATTATTTATTACGTAGAACTATTATGTAGCATTGTATTATTTATTACCGTTACTAAATATAATTAAGTTGTATAGAAAATAAATATTACTTAATATTAAACATTTGTTATATTTCTAAAGTAAAATAACACCCGTAGAAAATATTACTTAATTTATAGGAAGCAGTATTTAGAAATATTAATTTAAATAATTTAATTATTTACTATAAAAAGTATTAAGTATAGGGTGCATTTATATGTTATTTTGCCAGTAAGTCGCGAATAAAGTAATTAAATGAATTTAAATAAATTTAATTGCACGATCAAAACTGAAAGGCAAACCCATTATTTAGTTATGTTTTGTTACACGTAAAAGCTACTTTGAAAATACTACATATTATAATTTAATGTTCCATAAAGTATTACATTTCTGACATTGAAGAAGCTGCATAGCAAGTAGTGCATATTATTTTGTAATTTGCATAACGCGTTATTCAGTAATTATATTAGACGATAATTATTGTACATTAGTGTGCATTTAATACATTAATTAGAAATTAAGCACAAAGTATTATGTTTATGTATATATATATATATATATATATATATATATATATATATATATATATACTAGTTATCTAATTGTTTATTTTAATTTAAATGGGCTTTATGATTACTTACAATGTTTATTTTATTCTAACTGTCCAAGTCTGGATTCTAAACTGCCAATGCCTCATAAATAATAATGAGTGGTTGCAAGTCATGTGTTGTAAGTTAAATCAAAACTTTTTAATCGTCGTACAAATAAAAATATAATGCTATGGTATTTTAAGGTCAAACCAGTAGTTACCAATAACAAAATGATACAGACAATGCAAATCCAATTATTAATTTAATTTTTTCCTTTCTTCATTAATAAATTAGGTAGCAATTAAATAATACACTTTTTGAATAATGTCATTATAAAAACCGTAATATCTATTATCTGTGCAACTTAAAACTATTTACTGTCACACCTCTTTTACTACAAAAGTTAAGTATATATTTTAATTATATTTAAAAAAATGTTATTTATTAATAAACTTCAAAACTAGCCATCTTAAAAATAATTATTATTTAGCAATAGTATAAATTTAAAACAACTTTTACTGTGCAATAAATATAAATAACATAGAAATTTTCGGAATTGGTTTTAATTGCAGATTTTTCAATTTTATTGAAACTAATGACAGTAACGGCTACGTAAATCGAACTTGTGAACTTAATCCGTCTGGTCGGATGACTCGTCAAATCTAAATCCATTTAAATTTCAAATGTACTAATGATGCTGATTTCTGCAATCATTCCAACTATCGTGTCAAATTCAATTATACACTTTTCTTATTTTTTACAATATTGGTTTCCACTATACCAATCAAAAAACGAATTATATTGTCAAAAACAAACACTCATCAATTGAATTAAAACAATTTGGAATATTGTATTTTACTATTGTGCTATGTAATTTTTATTTGTGTATACTACGGAATTTTTAATACAAATATGTTTATTATTTCAATTTTTTAAATAAAGTTTATAAACAAATAGCTCTATTTAAATCCTGATTATTAAACAGAACTATAAATTACTGCAATTAAATATTAACCAATGTTCAATGCTTAATAACAATTGCCTTTTAAACACTGGCAAAATAATACTTTTATTGTGACTTTTAGAAGCGGATTTAGAAGCAGAATGCCATATGCATAATGAACATATGCTAATCGTAAACAGATTAAAATGTAGTTTTTGATATATTTAGAATGGTATTTTACTACTTGCACACACGTTATCGGTGTTTTTCTAAACCTGAAATAAATTACTGTTGCGTTTACATGTGAATAACAGTACATGATGATTATATAGTTATCGCGTTTATTCAAATAACGAAATGCAATTGTAATATTTATACTTTTATAATACCTATATTATACCTACATTATATACATCTTAACTACATTACACGAATAATAATTATAATAAAAATAAGTAACTGTTATACATTAATGACTTATATTTACCAAGCATAATTATAAGTTTGTATGTTTTTATGTTTATTATTTTTATTATTATTATTATTATTATTATTATTAGTGGTAGTAGTAGTAGTAGTACTAGTAGTAGTAGTAGTAGTAGTAGTAATAATAATAATTTAAATGTTTTACGAAAATCAACTTTCAGCAGTAGACAATTAAGCAGATTCCAAGATTAACTTTTTATCATTATTTGAATAGATTCCATTTTTGAACACCATCTTTATTTTATCGGTTTGTTATGATGATCATTACTTTTCAAAATATTCTGTTCAAAGAATGAATAAACAAATTTAAATATTACTTTAAAATAATTAGAAATAATCAGCATTGGTCAACGTTCATGAGTTAAGGCACCACGTTACATTGGTCTATTGGAAAGAGGATTATTTAACCTGATGGAAAATCAATACATTGTTACAACTATTCGATTGTATATGTCAAAAGCATTGAGGTTTGAAGCTGCCAAAAGGTAACCAATGGTGGTAATATAACATTTTGTATTTTTGATCACAATATCTAACTTCATGCTGAGATAGAACAGTTTCTAAATGTGTAACCTACTGAGATTAACGTTAGCATTCGGTAACCATTTTGATTTATGCTATCAGTATAGCATTTAGTCCAACATTTGAGGAGTAATTATCGGATCTTATTTTTAATTTTGAATTAAATTAAATTTTTATTGTGTTTTTAAAAGCACATTTAAATTAAATATTGTAAAATTACTTGTAAAATACATTTTATTGGTTTTCTTTAGTAGCTGACGTAAAGATATCAAACTGAATTGCCTTAAATAAACAACTACTTTTATTAACATATATGCAACAATCTTGCCATGTTTGTCACTGCGAACAATTATTAGTGTTTAGTGTTTATTGCAATTACATTATAAAAGATGTATTATTATTAAACAATTTAAATATCCCAAATAAAAATATAAGAAGACGTAAATTGTGAGATGAATTCATTTCGTATATTCTCGTCAGTCACAAACATATAACATTTTAGTATATATATACAAAAATAAAAGGGGTACAGATAACATTTAAATTAAACATTAAATATCTATTATAAAATACGTTTTAATTTAAACTATGCATAAATAACTGTTGTTAGTTGGAACTAAATATAAATAACGTAATTTGTCACATTAGAATTAAACTAAAAACCACATTGACTATTTTTATTCTAAGGCATTGTGTACAATAACGACACAAGAGATTGACAGAGTATAACCCCGTTAAAACATACATTAAACAATACGTTAATTTAAATAAAACGTTTTTAATAATTGCATCATTTGAAATAAAAATCAGTTTAATTACAAAATGTGCAATGTTATATAATGAATTACAGAGAACATTTATAAAACATTTTCACAATTATATACTATAAACAAATAAGTTTATGTATTTTATGCAAAATAATAAATAACATGCAGCTATAAGATATACTTATTCAAATTACATAAAAATGTTAAATGGTTTTTACTAAAAAGCTGAATAAACAGTGTATAAAATACAGCGTCAAATATTAAAGAATACGCAAAATGTTTTTAATACTTTGGTAAAATAATTGTTTATTTCCTAATTTAGCACAAAAATAATAATGCAAATGATAAATACATTATAGAAAATTTATCCACACCGTAGCCAATTTCACATCTGATTGAGAGAAAAGGACGGATTAATTATAAACTTTGAGCCTGCCACTGCATAAAGTATTGGTAGAGAAACAACAATAGGACACCATTTCATCAAACTACTCCAAAATGTAAATGCATCATGATTCTAATGACAAGGTTTGCTAATATTCGACTAATATTTTAATTATTTATGTACACTATGTTCAAAGCCAAAAATGTAATTTTACTTTTATATAAATCAATCTTGTTCCTCATGATGTTTGAAAAATAGGAAAATTGAATTAAATAAATAGTTTATAATAGGAGATTTATTATTATTAAACTACTTAATAATTTGTTTAAAAATGTAGTATTATTGTGCATTACAGATTAATAATTATTTTTATTAATATTAAATATAAATAATGTAATTTTCTACATATGAATAAAACTCAAAACCACATTACCATTTTAATACTATAAAGCTGTATACATTAACGGCCCAATAAATTGACTGTGAATAACCCTGTTGAAATATACTTTTAATAAATTAGTTACTTATCTAAAATTGCATCAGATTTATTTTTAAGCGTTATTTCCGTAAATATATATATATATATATATGCTAAAATTTTATATTTTTACTTATGTCAAAGTACTATGATGACAAAATGTTCTGAACTCCCCAGGTAGAGACTTGCCATTCGATTTAGACTTTGGATAGGCATGGGTTCAAATTCAACCACCAACAACATAATACGGGCCAACGTTCGGCTTCGCTGAAATATCCACTGTTAAAAGATATTTCTGGTAAATATTTAGCAAAATTCATAAAAAATTAAAAAATAACAGAATTTTATGTGTTTGTGAATAATGAGAATATACAAAATGAAATCATCTCATAGTTAACAATTTTTTTAATTTTTATTTGTATTATAAACGCAACCCAATACTTTAAATAAAAACTTTTATTTTGAATTGCTTTAAATACAAAATATGAATCACTGCAATTGTATAATAACCAATGTTGAATTTTTGCTAATAATTATCTTTGAGCACTTGCAAAATATTATGGTCATTATAAGTCGTCGGCAGTTCATGATGATTATATGTTTATTGTACTTGTATAAATCACTTGCTCCATTGGCTTTGTCGGACCACTCATTTATTCGAGCAATTCTTTCACTCCATTTTAGAAAAATTATACTGCACTTTACTAAACCCATATCAAAATTATGTGTTTGCTCGAGACTAATAACAAGAAAACCTAAGAGAATGAAGATATCTTTTTTGGCAAAACTTAGCTTACTACAAAAAGTTGTGTGTGTGTAAAAACGTAAAAAGTATGCCATGCTGATAATTCCAAATAAGGATGAAATAGCTGTACAGTGTTCCTGATTGACTTGAAAAACCCAGTAAATTTATTATACAAATGAATCTAACAATAAAACATTGTAATTATAATGTACAACAACACTCTTTTAAGCAATAAATCACAATACCTCTGTTTATTAAAACTTCAAAACAAACACATATAACTTGTTAAAAAACATTATATTGACCAAAATACAAAGAAAATGTTACAAACTTTGTAATGTCAACAATCCAAGTAACATTCACTTCTATTTATAACTTCTGCCAGCTATTGTAACTCTTGAAACTATCAAGGTACTAATAAATCCTCGAAAACTTTATTCTCTATATCCGAAATCATATTCTCTATAAGTTGTGCATTATTTTACAACTTGTGAATCTAGTTTTCCAAAAATCTCCACTGCTGAAAGATGCTTCTTGTATAACATTCAAACTAAGAACATTATATATATATATATATATATATATATATATATATATATATATATGCATATCCAAGTGAATCTGACAATACTTGTATATCATTTCTAAAAAGAAATAATCTTTTAAAAACCCATTGTTAATTGTATGCATATTGTTTTATTCAATTACTTATTTGAATTTAAATGTGCTTTATAGCTACTATAACCTGTTATTATTGACCCAACTGTATTGTTCCGGGTCCTGGAATAAAAACAATGTCTGGCTGTAATGTATGTACTGTAAGTTAAATTATATTCTTTTTAATTATGTCCCAACCACAACTATAATGTTTACAGTATTCCATTAGCAACAGATTCCATATTGCTATCTTTACAAATGAATCTTTTTTTACACAAATAATGTAATAATTAAATTACACAATTTTGTCATGTAAGTCGTGCTATCATTTCTATGCCGTTGTTTGCTGCAAATGCATTTTTCTTATTGTTTCTACAGCAAAATAGATTTTGTATGAAGACCAAGTAGCTAACCTTTTTTTACAGAGTTGATTTTGATTACATTATGACATATGTCATTTATATATTGGCACAATGATGCTTCTTCCGTAGCTATTGAAAACGGAATGCAGCATAAGTTGATCTAATTCTATGCTTGTTGCTTTTGAGTCACAGATTTTAAATACCAAATAAGATATTGTCAATTAAATGTTTTCTTTAAAAATAGAAATATAAACTAATCAAATTAATTTCACAAGTATTAATTTAGAACAAATTCTTCAGTATGTCTTACGAACACTGCAACTAAATACGAACAACAAAATAGTATTGTAAAGTTTTACCACAATTTAAATCAAAATACACACGCAACTAACAAGTTCTTGTAATTAACAAAATGTGCTATTTTAATAAAAGTGCATTAAATAAATTTTGTTTGATTTTTTTTACAAATCATGAAAGTAGAATAGCTATCTTCACTTTGCACAATCACTAAGTAAACATAATCAGAAAGCATAAAATTATATTGTTTCACTTACGAGTTGGTACATTGAAATTATCTAAATTGTAAATTAATTATATTTATTAATTGAAAACATGTACACATCACGTTTATAATAAAAACACAAAAATTAAAAAAATAACTTTTTAAAACAATCAATGGAATTCATTTACATTCCATATGCAAATGCACAATTTGATTTACATACAAACAACAAAAGCATCCTCTAAACATCGATTTGTTTACTTGTACAACAAGCTATGGCTTAATGACATTCAGTGCGCACATCAAACCGACAATTAAAGTACACTACGAGTCAAGTGGCGTGCTGACCAATTCCACTTTACTACTGGGATTAAAGGCCCACATCAGCTTAAGATGACATTTATTTCAAAATTGAATTTTAAAAGTTATTAGCACAATTAATATAAACATTTTTGGTTACTTTTCTATTATATGTAGGTATGTTCCAGTAACCCATACTCAGCTTTTCGCCAAATTTGCATTAGATTTGTATTTTATCACTATTTCAATCAGTTTTATTTGACGAATACCATCCTCCATTTATTGGTTTACTATATTTAAACACATTTTTGTTTCAATATTACTAGACTACATAAAATGACGCTTATTGGTCGAAATTACGTTTGCCGTTTATCGATGATGAAAATTATCTACCATATCGATTCAATCTTGCCAACATATCATCCAAATTTAAATATAACTAACTTGCGTCAAACCTACTAAATTGGTAACGATGAAAGTTAATATGGTTCCAGTTGAATTTTTAATTGTTGTTGCTTATAACATTTATGCTAAAGAAACGAAGTTGTATTTATTCAATTTTATCAATATTAATGAACTAGCTTTTATGTTTATTTTAAAACGTACTATTTAAATGGAAAATAATTTTTAATTTATTATACAGGTCTTTTTTTATGTATAACACAAATATCTCTAAAACAAATACTACTTAACAATATTAATTTAAATGCCAAATAATTTAGAATTTAATTTTCATAATAATAAATGATAATAATGAGAAAAATAATAATAATTATTATATATTTAATTATAAAATATGATATTTAAAAAGCCAAACCATAGATTAATTTTAATAGTTTGCTATAGGAGTAATGCTAAATGTTCTTGCAAATGTTGAATTAGTAATTGGCTAAAAATTTAACAAAATTATGATAATACCTAAGTGACACTTCCAAGTGTAGACGGTATATCTTTATTTAGTTTGATAATAAAGTTGTATTGATTAAAGTTAATGTATTATTTTATATTGTTAAAACTATTTATTAATATTCCGTCAAAGCATTTAAAAAAATAATAATTTTAATACACCCATGATTAATTCTAAAATGTTTCTTCATCATGTCAGTATCTTTTTGTGTTTTGTTAAATTCTTTATTTGTATTTGAATCTGATTTAATATACAGATTTTTACAAATGTTATTAATGTTCAAAGATAAGTTTCATGTAGTGTAAGATTAAGTGTGATGTCTATAATTTTTATACCACTACAAATATAATATGTATTAATTAAAAGGTCTTACCAGAAACATCTTGTAGCAACGTGGGCAAGGATTTAGTACTGATTGTGGCGATCAAACCCATGCCCACTAAGGTGAGTGTCGAACGCTGTATCGGTGGACCACCCAGTGTTATATCTGCAAAAATTGCATATTTTTTGTGACGGTATCAATCTAGCTATACTCAGATTTATTAACATTCATCTATTCCTTCCCTCGTTTACGTAAATTAATTCACAAATAAACTATACTTATTGTTGAAAAGTCCAATTTGCTTCATGTGTACAAATTGAAACCGTTTACTTAGTTATCATTCTTTAATTAAACAGTAAGCTATTTTGACACAACAACCATTTTAAGCAAGATATCTATATAACAAATTAGCCATGTTTGTTACAATGCACAACTATCAATGTTATATGTTCATTTTAATTGTAGAATATAACAGTGCTAAATTAGCTATCTATTAATGGAGCATTATTTCGTACTATGCATAAATAAAATTACAATATTTTCTTATAGCAGCTATAATAATAACTTGTACATTTTATTATTGTATGTACCAACGGCAGAGCAGATAGAAAATGTTGCAGTGATATCCGTAAATATAAAATAGAAAAAAGAAAATAAGAAAATTAAGATATGTTACACAAGTGATTGTTGTAATTAGTTTAATGATTGTGTCAAATTCAATGACACACTTTATATTATCTATATCTATTAAAAAAGGCGAATTATATTGTCAAACACAAACAATACTTAATTTAATTAAACCATTTGGCAAGTAGTCTTATTGTTTAAATATTCAAAATAAAGTTTATAAAAATGTAATCCTCTACTTATTACTAATAAACATTAAATTATAATTAGTTGAATATGTAATTAAAAATAATTGTTGCATTTAAAAAATTTTTTCTTAATATTTAAAAGCTTTGCTTAAATAAAAATTATTTCTAACCTTGAGTACCTGCTTGAGTGTCATATATGTATTCAATCTTCTTTAATAATATGTGATCTTTACCGGCAATATAAAGCAATGAAGTAACAAAGTTAAATTAACTCAATGAAAAAATCGGAGATGCGTTTATTATCTCCTTGTTTTGCTACATGTAAAAACTACTTATAAAATAATAAATATTTCAATATAATGTGCAATTTTGCGTTTGACATTGCTTTTAAGCCAGTATAAAAGTAAATAATTATTTATTTGTACAGTCCTCAAGGAGTTCAATTTAAAGTTATCAACACCAACTGGTAAAAATAGTAACACTAATGTTTAAAGCAAACAATTTGAATAGAATAACTAAATCCTGACAGTCATCAAAACCACACAAAACTACTACCATAAACTAAAATCGAAATTATGATTAACTAAATCTAAAACTGTAAAAACATGTTAATTATTGTAGCTTTGCGTAAAAATGCGACATATTTTGGGTAATTGGTAAATTAAAACCGTAGTAATTTGGTAGCTTTTGAAAATGCTGGGCACTTAGACTTGATCAGATTTATTGTAAGTAATAATTTTACACAGTTAAGTTCAACCACCCATAAGGATGAAACAACTGTACCGTGTTTCTGGTTAACTGAAATCAAGCGGACTTATTATTCAAGTGAATCTGACAAATCCAATAGAAGTACGTAAAAACCAATTAATAAATACTGATAAGTTGAATTAGTAACATGAGGAAATAAATTAAACAATTTGGTTGCACATACAAGTGTGTATTAATAAGCTTGCTTAGAATACGTTAAGTTAAAAACCTTTATTATTATACTCCAACAAGCAAGTTAAATTTTAATAATTAATTTTGTAAATATAATGTTTGCAAAACTAATTGCAAATTTTATTAATTATTTTCGTTGCATTAATATAACATTTAGACCTTAAATAAAAGTAAATTAGTAAATTTTTGCAAGTGTTAATATTTCTCATGTTACATACAACCTTGTAATCTAAAACAAAAAAACATTGAACATTTTCTATATTATTTAAAATGTATATATTTTAAAACCACTTCATGTAAGAACAAACAAAATTATTTTTATAAAATAATATAATAGACATTTTACAAAAGCTGCATCAATGAATTATCAGAAACTGAAATGCATACCAGTCGTGCTTGATACCGTCTGTGGACGAAAACCTCCAACTGAATCGAATATAACAAAAAGTTTCTAAAATGTTTTGTTGGTAACATTTATCTCCTAATCCGACATAGCAAGTTTAGTAGACTGTTGGACTTAGAATTGGGCAAGGAATAGTTTGAGTCCCACCATTAGAACTCATTGTGACCTTTCATTTCTTCTTGTATTCAATTTTCAAAAAATTGCCAAATAATTTAAAAAATTTGGAATAATTGATAGTTCGTTTAGCTGTACAATAAAAATTCAAATTCATTGAGTTTACCAAACAGTATAAAATATATATTAAGTAATTGTAGAAAAAGATCAAATTGAAAATGTGTGTGTTATGTGTGTTATTTATGGATTTCGCATTTTGTAGATTCGGATTTATTACCTACTGTGTACAGGGTTTAAATGGTAATTGTCAGTGAACTCTTATTCTTTAATTTGTGCTATTTTAACTTGAAAGTTATATTTTTTTCAACTAAGTAATTATGCTAAAATAATATGGACTATCGATACTTAAAGTTAATTGTGTTTTCACTTTTTATAATTATAAATAGTTAAGTGTCTTGAAATTTTTGGATAAATTGCATTCAAGTGGGTAAATGGTGATAGTCACACTTAAAAATTTTATACATATTAAGTTAAAACATAAAACGATTACGCAACACTAATTTCAAAAAAAATAAATTTTGTTTACATAAGTTTATAAGTGTTTACATAACCCAGCACACGTCACTTCATACACTATATATAAAAAATTGATCAGTTTTCATATTTTATATGTATTGAAAATTTAACAATTATGGTGTGAAAAAGATCAAAGAATATTTTTAATTACTTTACCTTTCATTTTTGTTTTATTAACCTATCTATCATTAAAATTAAACTTTTGACCTTGGCACAATTTTGAACATTTATCTTGTGTGATTAATACTGTTTAAATAGTGGATTACTTATAAATTACGAACAAATCAAAAAGTCATAATATGGGTTTGTCTGTTGAACAAATAGCGGAATTATTTTATATAAGTACGAGAACTGTATACCGTATTAAAAGATCATACACGTCCAAAAACACCAAGAACAGGACCTGTACCATCAACTAGTAAACGAGATGACACGTTTATTATTACCAAATTAAAAAAAACAGAATGAAGCCAATTCAACAAATTCAAAAAAAGAAGAATTATCTAATTTTTCATATTCACTTATCCGTAATCGATGAAATCGGTCAATCTGCAGTTAAGGAAAAACGTTAAAAAGTTTCCTTTAACTGCAGAACAGAGAAAAAACGTGTGGAATTTGCAAAACGTATGAAAACGTCAATTATGTTTTTGGAGATCAGTTTTTTTTACTGACGAGTGTGCTTTGAAGTATGAACTATGGGCAGTGCAGTCCACGGTCATCTGTGATCCAGATTTTCTCAAGATAACAATTGCATTGAGCAAAAGTTGCCCATCCATCATGTCTTCATGGATATTTCGAATCAAGTACGGGTAACTATCACCAAAATGGAGCCAAACAAGTAGCCATCTAAACAGCTCAGAATTTGTAGCTATTTTTAAGGAATTTTTCAAGTTTGAACTACGACAAAATGCTTCAGGGCATTTAGTGGTTGTTCAAGATAATGTGCTCCAGGTGCATACATCCAAAAAGGTAACTTGGTTTTTATCATAATCTAAAAATTAACGGATTTTTTTATTGTTTAGACGAAGGATTCTTTAAATAGCAAAAAGCTGAGCTTTGTTCAATTGCCTCCATACAGCCCGATCTCAATGTAATTGAAAATTTTTTAGTTATCTTAAACGCGAGGTGAATCGGACGGAAAATCGAGGCACACTCACCGAAAAATTAATTATAAAAAGTTGATTATCGAATTCCACAGGATTATATCAACAATTTGGTCGATTTCTATCCAAAACGGTTAAAGGAAGTTATAAAAAGCATGGCTATCCCCTGAATTATTAATTTTGGACAATTGGGCATGTTCGCTTTATAGATATGTACATATTATAATATAATTTATTTTTAAGCAAATAACGTAGTAGTTTTTTCATGTTGTCGAAATGTGTAAATTCTGGGTTTTTGGTCTAAGCGTAAATTTGATAATGCTATTTGCAAAAAGAAAATATTTTTAGTGTTTTGAATATTGATATTGCTAATGTGAGGTTTACTGCTTATTTTAGTAAAATGTTGATGTGCCTAATATGCTTAAGTGATGTATGAAAGTCAATCAATTTCAATATGCTAATTTTGGACAGCTCCTATTTTAGCCCCCAACTACCAACAAGTGGTGGGTGCTTTAAAAGATTACGATGCTTTAAAGAAAGGATTAATTAGGATTATTATTGTTATTAATGGTACATTAAATTACAATATAAAAACTTAATCAACACAAAACACGAATAAAAACATTAATTATTAAACAAGTAGTAAATATTTAACAAAACAAAATACTACTTATTAAATATAAGTAACAAATATTTTTATGCAACACTGATCGTACTATTCAAAAATATGAACTACATTTTGAATTAAACATTTAACAATAAGTTTGATACCAATAGCATTGTTAGATAGTTAAATTGATGTATTACGCGTACCCATAATGATTTTAAAATGTTATTGCAAATGTTTTACGTGGGGTTTGTGCTTAAACTACACACTGATGAACAATAGACACACTGTCAATTATCTTTTATTTGTTATTTGTTCAATGTTTATTGTGCGAGTGTTATAGTTACAATTGTTTTTTAAACACAAATAAAAAACAACAACTTAATGTCTTTTATTTTATTTATTGCAACGCTGATATAAAAAAAATAATTTTGTAACTCAATGTAAATAATTCTTAATAGTTTTTCATAAAGATAAAACAAAGCACACAAATTTACTATACGATAGAGAGATAAGTAGTTGAGGATTTATAAAAAAATATAATTTTGTTTTTTAAATACATTATTTAGCATTTTAAAAATAGTACAATAATTTTACATTTTATAAAATTTGTTTTTTAAAAGGGTTTGAATTAATCTACTATAACAAAACCATGACTACCTGCAATATTCAAATTTAAATTATTTCGCAATAGAAAATTAAAGTTGTTTTAATTTTTTATATATTTATTAAATTAATAAATAAAAACTATTGTTATTAAATTTTTATTTTTTCTAAAAATACGTACCTTTATATAGGCGAAATATAATGCATCAAACATTTAATTAGATAAATAATAACAATTTAACAATAATTTAATATAAACTTGGTACAATGGATATTATTGCTACCCAAATAGGCGGAGATTGGAAACGAATGACAGAGGTAATAAAGTTAGTAAACTTTATTTGAATTGTTGATATAATAAAATATATAATTGTTTTTTTATATACATTTTAGTTAATACAATTATTTTTTAACTAGTTATATGTTTTTGATTTAAATTTTAGTAAATGGTGCTATTATGCTTTATTCCAAGAATAGACGTTGTTGTTCATTCTAATTATAAATTATTTTTAAAAATAATGTTACTTAATGTGTATTGCAGAAGTATTTGTTGTTTTAGTTATGTATTAGTAAGAGTCCGATATGTATAAGATGAGCAACTACAGTAAGATGCTACAAAGTATAGCAGTGCTTTCAATTTTCCACACCAGCAGTCATTATTTGTAAATAACAAATATCAATCCCATATTGTAATTTTTGGATTATTTGGTTAATAATGTGGTATTTATTAACCCTTAAAATAATATATATATACATACATATATATATATATATATATATAAACAAAATAAATATCTTATATATTTATATGTAATACATTCATTCTTATAAAAAATACAAGTGTAAGGAGTGTATATTTTATTAAAACAATTATATAAAACGGAATTATTAAGTGTAATTTACGTAGTTTTTATAATAATTAATAAATTGTTAATTAAAATGCTTAAAATCTTTTTTTTTAATGCATTTTATTGGTCTAACTTTACATTTTTACTACACAAAGTGTAACGATGTTGTTACCTCATGTTAGAAATGAAATAGAAATAAATTAATGTATAAAAAAGATAATTAATTAATTTTTTAACAAATATTTTGTTTGTTAAATAAATAATTTGTGTAATGTATTTATTTCAATAAACTTTTTTTTATATAAAGAAATGTATTATTACAATAATAACAAGTAAAATATATAATACTACACCTAATAAATGTTACATTTTAAAAATTTTATGTATTTTGTTATATGGTTAGTAAAACACTGATTTATTTCGTAATGATTAAATTTTTATTATATAACAGATAAAAAACGTTAAATAAAAAGGCTTTTTATCAATAATAACAATAATAATCATAATAATATTTTTGTGAAACAGGTTACTGCAACTATTCCAACCACGGTGACAAATTCAATTATAAACTTTCTTATTTTTTGCAATATATTTGGTTTCCACTACATCCATTAAAAAAGGTGAATTATATTGCCAAACACAAACATTACTCAATTCAGTTTAAACAAACTTAAACTTTTAATGTTTATATACTATTAAACTTTGCTTATAAGTATTTTTATACTTTAAATATTTTGAGTAAAGTTTATAAAAATAAATTGAAACTGTATTCTAAACTTTAATAACAAAACACAAATTAATGTTAAATACTTGATTATAATTATGTTTCAAACATTGAAAAAATAATACTTTATTATTATTATGGCAAGCACTAGGTAGTTTATAATAATTATATGCTTATAGCACTTGTATAAATAGATTAACATGTTACTATTTTTATGTTTTTAAAGTGATATTTTATTAATTTGCACACAATGGAAAAGCAGATAAACAAGGTTCTCTCATGCATTGCAAGTATACAATTTACCAAAAATATTAATTAGTTGTAATATTCTTGTTTGGGTATATTTTAAAATAAACAATGTAAAATTACCTTCAATTATTGTGTTGTACATTTATTTAAAAATAGAAATAAAAACTAATTTTATAAAACCTTTTTAAACCAATTTTAATTTACACAATTATATATTATAAACTAATAAGTTGATATTTTTTATTTATTTATTTTTAATTTTATGTTTACTACTTTAAATGTTTTACAAGAAACCTCTTTTAGCAGTAGACATTTTAGCGAAGCCGAACGTGAGCTGCATTATAGTGCCGGTGATGGGATTTAAACTCGTGCCTAACGAGGTCCGAATTCGAGCGCTCTACCCCCAGACCATCGCGGCATCAAGGCTTGGGACTGGCTAGATTGAATTATTTCTGATCCATGCTATCCAAACTGTAATTTTTTAAACTATACTAATTTCAATTTTTACAATATCATGTTACAAACCAGTAAGTTTATAGATTTTATATAGAACAAAATAAAAGTTTTTTGTTCCACAACAAATTGCAATACATACAAGCACGAAATCTTGACTTATTCAATTGACAATTAATTAATGAATTGTTTTCCTTTTGTAAATGAATTGCTTGGTATTTAAAAAATATAAACAATCCAATTTACATTACACGTTACCTCGTGTTTTCCAGAAAACTGACTTAAATTACGTAATTAACTGCATTTTAATTAATATATGCAAGTAGTTTACCATCTTTGTTATTGTGTGCAACTGTTAATGTTAAGTGGAGATTTCAATTAAATGATAAAATGTTTATTATTATCAGGTTGATTTCTTTTTATGTTTGCTATTTTGAATGTTTTACAAAGAACATTTTTCAGCAGTAGACATTTTAGCGAAGCCGAATGTGGGCCCACATTTTAGTGCCGGTGATGGGATTCAAACCCCTGCTCACCGAATTCGAGCGCTGTACCGCTAGACCACCCCGGCACCTATTTTAAATTAAGCATTACGCATTACGCCTAAATATTCATTTTAAATTTAAGTTGGATATAAATGACGTCATTTATCATATTACAATCAATCTGAAAAAAACATTTATTTTTTTCTGGTATTTAAACAGTACAAACAATGCAATTTGCATTACATGTTACTTCGTGTTTTTATAAATACTAAATTAAATTATGTAATCAATTGCGTTTTGATTAAGATTTGCAAGCAATTAACCATCTTTGTAATTGTGTACAACTATTAATCTAAAATTGCAATTTTAATTATATTATAAAAGTTAATAAAATATCTGTTTTTAATTAGGTATTACGCATAAACAGTTATTTTAATACTTACATTGTGATTATTACAAGCTAAATGCAGTATGTGATAATTATAAGTTTATTGCATCTGTATAAAAAGATGGAAATGCATTTGCATTTTTACATTTTGAAAATGGTACTTAAAATATAATTTTGTTGCGTGCATTTTTAGATTAACAATTTACAAATGAAAAATTTTTCTTTATAAATATGATATTGTTAAATTAGGTTCTACAATGGTCAACTGCATTTATTTAAAAATAGAAATAAAAACCAATTTTATAAAATTGTTTTTATATATATATTAATTTTTACAATTATAAATTACAAAAAAATAATTCAATATAATTTTTAAAAATTATAATAAAATGTTTCAGGTTTGCAACAAATGGTAATTCGTATTGTGGCTAAAATGATTAGTGTCAAAATTAACACATTGAAATTGATTGATTATTCTCATATTACTTAAACATATTAGGCACATAAAAATTTTACTTAAATAACCCTTAAACTTCAATTTAGCAATAATAACTAGAACAATATAAATCATTTTTCTACAAATACCATTACCAAACATTTTGTATAACCTAAAATCCCAAAATTTTAACAATATTGATATTTAAATAAAACGTTTTTAACAATTGCATAACTTGAAATCCAAACTTAGTTTAAATACAACATTTAATATTATACAATAAATAAACTACATTTATAATATATTTTCATTCAAATAAAGTAATTGAATGAAACCGAATTAACTTAGTGTTTGAAATAAACCATTAATTATTTAAAAACGTGCGAAATATTTTTAATATTTTAGTTTCAGAATTGTTTCTTTTACAATTTAGCGCAAAACAGTCAAAAATAAATGTTTTATAGAAAATTTATTTATGCCGTAGTCAGTTTATCATCTGATTGAAAGAAAACGACCATTTAATAACAAAATTTAAACCTGCCACTATTGCAATGTATTGATAGAGAAACAAAAATTGGACATCATTTCATCAAACTATTCCCAAATGTAAATGCATTATGATTCTAATGACAGGGTTTGGTTTTATCTGACCAACATAACAATCATTCATATACACCATTTTGAAATCCAACAAATGGAATTTTACTTTTATATAAATCAATGTTGTTTCTCATGCTATTTGGAAGATAGGAAGTTTGAAATAAATAAATAGTTTATAATAGGAGATTTATTATTATTAAACTACTTAATTATTTATTTAAAAATGTAGTATTATTATGCATTACACATTAGTAATTATTTTTATTAACATTAAATATAAATGACATAATTTTCTAAACATAAATTAAACTCAAAACCACATTACAATTTTAATACCATAAAATTGTACGAAATAATGGCACAGTAAAATGATTGTGAATAATCTTGTTGAAATATCTCTCTAATAAATTAGTTACTTATTCAAAATAAAGCTTTTCAACAAGATTACACCTGATTATTTTATTCAGTATTTGAATAAAATCATCTAACAAGGTTTAGTCACCAGGTTTTAAATATTATTACTGCACATAAAATAGCACCCATTGGTTGATACTATGTTTGGTCCTTTATTGGTAATACAAATTAGTTACCAAATTTATTTCATTGTTCCAACATTTCATCCAAAATTATATAAAGCCAACTTGCGTCAAACCTATTAAATTGGTAATCATGAAAGTCAATATAATTCCAGTGTTAGTTTTAATAGCGTTTGTTAATTGCATTTATGCTTCTAAAAGTAAGTTGTATTAATATGATTTTATTAATATTTAAATAAAACATAATTTTTAATCTATTAAGTAAATTTATTATTATTACTTATTTATTATTATTATTAAATTATTACGTAGATCTATTATGTAGAATTAAATTATTTATTACCGTTTCTAAATATAATTAAGTTGTATAAAAAATAAATATTACTTAATATTAAACATTTGTTATATTTCTAAAGTAAAGTAACAGCTGTAGAAAATATTACTTGATTTATAGGAAAAGTATTAAGTATAGGGTGCATTTATATGTTATTTTTGCCAGTAAGACGCGAATAAAATGATTAAATGAATTTAAATAAATTTAATTACACAATGAAAAATCAGAGACAAACCCATCATTTAGTTATGTTTTGTTACACGTACAAACTACTTTAAAAATTTCACATATTTTAATTTAATGTGCCATAAAGGATTACATTTCTGACATTGAACATGCTGCATAGCAAGTAGTAGATATTCTTTTGTAATTTGCATCACGCTTTAATTAGTAATTCTTGTACATTTGTGTCTATTTAATAAATTAATCTCAAATTAAGCACAAAATATTATGTTCATATGTATATATATATATATATATATATATACTAGTTACCTAATTGTTTATTTTTATTTAAATGGGCTTTATAGAATATTTACGCTGTTATATTTGTCCTAATTGTCCTACTCCAAAATCTGATCTGCCAATATTGGGTGGTTGCAAGTCATGTGTTGTAAGTTAAATCAAAACTTTTTTAATTATCGTACAACTAAAAATATAATGTTTACAATATTTTATTAGCAAAAAATTCCATATTACTATCTAACAGTATACCGATATGTAGCATGCGAATCCAATGCCATCAATTTAATTTTTGTTTTTTTCTACACAAATTAGGTAACAATAAAATAATACACTTGCTTAATAATGTTATTATAAAGTCCGTAACTTGAAACTACTTACTTGAAACTACTTACTTGTCACACTCGTTTTATATTAAAAATATATTAAAATATGTTTTTTATTAATCAACTACAGATCTAACAATCTTAAACATAATTATTATTTAGTAATAGGTATAAATTTAAAACAACTTTTACTAAAACAATAAATATAAATAACATAAAAATTTTCAGAATTAGTTTTAATCTCAGATTTTTTAATTTTATTGTAGAAACTGGTTCACACTACCGGCATTATAAGTCGAACTTGTGAACTTACTAATGTCTGGTCTAATGACTTATTCAAATCTAATTCCACTAAAGTTTTTAGATGTACTAATGCTGATTTCTGCAATCATTCTAACTATCGTGTCAAATTCAATTATACACTTTTCATATGTTTTGCAATATTTTTTGGTTTCCACTATACCAATCAATAAAAAGACGAATTATATTGTCAAAAACAAACACTCATTAATTGAATTAAAACAATTTGGAATATTGTATTTTATTATTGTGCTATGTAATTTTTATTTGTGTATCCTACTAAATTTTAATACAAATATGTTTATTGTTTCAATATTTTAAATAAAGTTTATAAAACAAATAAAGGCTTTTTTATAAATTTTGATTATTAAACAGAAATATAAATCACTGCAATTGAATATTAGCCAATGTTAAATGCTTGATAATAATTGTTTTTTAAACACTGGCAAAGTAATACTTTCATTGTGATTTTTAGAAATAGAGTTTAGAAGCAAAATGCAGTACATAATGAACATATGCTAATTGTAAACAAATTAAAATGTAGTTTTTGATATATTTAGTATGGTATTTTACTACTTTGCACACACGTTAGTCGGTGTTTTTCTAAAAACTGAAATAAATTACTGTTGCGTTTACATGCAGAATACAGTACATGATGATTATATAGTTATCGCTTTTATTTAAATAATTAAAAATGCAATATGTAACATTTATATTTTTTATAATACCTACATTATACCTACATTATATACATCTTACCTACATTACACGAATAATAATTATAATAAAATAATAACTAACTGTTATACACATGACTTATATTATCAAGTATAAATTATAAGTTTGTGTTTTTTATGTTTATTATTATTTTTATTATTATTATTATTATTATTAGTAGTAGTAGTAGTAGTAGTAGTAGTAGTAGTAGTAGCAGTAATAATAATTTTGATGTTTTACGAAAATCAACTTTCAGCAGTAGACAATTAAGCAGATTCCAAACGTTTAATCGCATTCTAGTGCCGGTTTTGGGATTCAAAACCGAGATTAATTTTTTTATCATTATTTGAATAGATTCCATTTGTTGAACACCATCTTTATTTTATCGGTTTAATATACTCAGTCACATTTTGGTTAAATATTTCTTGTTTACATTAAACAACGATAACTTATAATATTTGCTTCACAAAAAAACAATTTTAAATAATTATATTGGTCAACCTTTATGAGTATGGTTAAGGCACCACGTTACATTTTTCTATTAAAACCAGCATTATTTAACCTGATGGAAAAATCAATATTTGGCTAGTACTATTCAATCGTATATGTCAAAAGCACATTGAGGTTTTAAATTGCCAAAAGGCAACCAATAGTAGTAATATAACATTCTGCATTTTGATCACAATATTTTAATCTTCATGCTGAGATAGAACAGTTTCTAAATGTGTAATCTAATGAGATTAGCGTTAGCAACCGGTAACCATTTTATTTGTGCTATCAGCATAGCCATTTAGTCTAACATTTGAGAAATACTCAGTTTGATCTTATGTTTAATCTTAAATTAAATTAAATTTTTATTATCTTTTTTAAAAGCATTTAACAAATATTGTAAAACTACTTATATAAAATATTTTATTGATTTTCTTTAGTAGCTTAATGTAAAGATATCAAACTGAATTGCCTTAAATAAACAACTACGTTTTATTAACATATATGTAACAATTTGCCATGTTTGTCACTGCGAACAACTATTAACGTTTAGTGTTATCATTGCCCCTATTGTACTGTTCCGGGTCCTGGAATAAAAACGAAGTCTGGTTGTAATGCATGTACTGTAAGTTAGATTATATTCTTTTTAATTATGTCCTAACCACAACTATAATGTTTACAGTATTTCATTACCAACAGATTTCATATTGATATCTTTACAAGTAAATCCTTTTTTACACAAATTAGGTAATAATTAAATTACACGATTTTGTTATGTAAGTCGTGCTATCATTTATATGCCGCTGTTTGCTGGAAATGCATTTTTCTTATTGTTTGTATAGAGACCAAGTAGCTAACCTTGTAACTATACCTAACTTTTTTTACTGAGTTGCTTTTGATTACATTATAATATATGTCATTCAAATATTGGCACAATGATGCTCCTTCCGTAACTATTGAAGACGGAATGCAGCATACGTCGATCTAATTTTGTACTTGTTGCTTTTGAGTCGCAGATTTTAAATACCAAATAAGATATTGTCAATTATTTTTTTTCTTTAAAAGTAGAAATATAAACTAACCAAATTAATTTCACAAGTATTAATTTAGAACAGATTCTTCAGTATGTTTTACGCAAACGGCAACTAAATACAAACAACAAAATAGTATTGTAAAGTTTTACCACAATTTATAATCAAAATACACACGCAACTAACAAGTTCTTGTAATCAACAAAATCTGCTTATTTAATAAAAGTGAATTAAATAATTTTGTTTAATTTTTGGTATAAATAATGAAAGTAGAATAGCTATCTTCACTTGACACAATCACTAAGTAAAAATAATCTGAAAACATGAAATTATATTGTTTCACTTACAAGTTGGTACAATGAGATTATCTGAATTGTAAATTAATTATATTTATTAATTGAAAACATGTACACATCAAGTTTATAATAAACACACAAAAATTAAAAAAATAACTTTATAAAATAATCAATGGAATTCATTTACATCCCATATGCAAATGCACAATTTGATGTACATACAAAAAGAAATGCATCCTCTGTATATCGATTTGTTTTGTTGTACACCAAGCTATGGCTTAATAACATTCAATGCGCACATCAAATCGACAATAAAAGTGCACTACTTGTCAAGTGACATGCTGACCAATTCCACTTTACTACTGGGATTAAAAATCCACATTAACTTAAGGTGTACGATTAAGTATGATGTCTGTTATTTTTATACCACTACAAGTATAATATTTATTAATGAAAAGGTCGTAGTAGAAACATCTTGTAACAGCTATAAATAATATAATATCTTGTACATTTTCTTATTGTATTTACCAACGGCAGAGTAGATAGAAAATGTTACAGTAATATCCGTAAATATAAAATAGAAGAAAAAGGAAATGAGAAAATTAAAATATGTTACACAAGTGATTATTGTAATCAGTCTAACGATTGTGTCAAATTCAATGACACACTTTATGTTATTTTTACAATAATATTGGTTTCCACTATACCTATTAAAAAAGGTGAATTATATTGTCAAACACGAACAATACTTAATTCAATTAATCCCATTTGGCAAGTATTTTTAATGTTTAAATATTCAAAATAATGTTTATGAAAATGTAATCCTCTACTTATTACTAATAAACACAAAAATATAATTAGTTGAATATGTAATTAAAGTATAATTTGTTGCATTTTTTTAATTATTTTTTTCTTAATATTTAAAAACTTTGTTTAAATAAAAATTATTTCTAACCTTGAGTACCTGCTTGAGTGCCATATGTGTATTTAGTCTTCTTTCATTTATGTGTGATCTTTGCCGGAAATACAAAGGCAATGTAGTTAAATAAAGTTTAATTAACTCGATTTAATAAAAAAAATCAGAAATACATTTATTGTCTCCTTTTGTTTTGCTACAAATTGAAATTACTTTTAAAATATTAAATATTTCAATATAATGTGCTACGTCTGATTATTGTTATATGAATCAGCTGACATTTTATATAAAAAGAATGTATATTGACAAAAAATATTAATAAAATTATAATTCTATTTATTTCTAATATAGTATTGTAGATAGTATAATTAAATTGAGTACATTTTTGCTACAAATGTTTTAGTTTAACAACTACGCTTTTAACAGTAATTAGTTTAGGAGTTGCAATTCTGTTTATAAATATAATTCAGTTGTAGCAAAAATAAATATTACTGATTTAGTATATTTGTGCAATTAATCAACAGCCGTAGAAAACATTACTTTATTTATAGAAAGCAAAACTTAGAAACATTAATTTAAATACATTATAAATTTAATTATTTTTACTATAAAATTTATTAATTATACGGTACAATAATATGTTAATTTTCCCACTTAAATAGAATTACAGTGGATAGACGAAATTTATTTATTTAATTGCATAAAAAAATTAAAATTTAATATTTAGTCTAGTTTAATTTATTGCAAATAAACACAACTTATAATTTTCTAATATTTTAATATCTTGTGGCCAAACAAGTGACATTTCTGACATTAAAGCTGCTGCATATCAAATAATGGGTTTTCTTTTGTACTTTATTTAACGGTACATCTGCTAAAAAACGATAATTACACCCTTTAAATAAATTAGTGTTAAAAATTAAAATAAAATTAATCTACATTAATTTGTTCTCTTAATGGTTTTCTGTAAAAATTATTATTAAAAATTTTAAATAATGTTAAGTACTTAACAGTTGATTCACATTTACTTGGAAATGTTTATTTTAAAATGCAAACAGAGTAACTACATGCAATTTACACATTTTTAGTAATAATTAATAAATTACTAATTAATATGCTTAAAATCATTATTCAAAAATACATTTTAATACTTTGAGTTGGCGTTTCTACGAACCAAAATATTACTTTATTTGTAAAAAGTAGTATTTAAAAATATTAATTTAAATAATTTAATTTTTTTACTTGATAAATTATTAATTATAGGGCACAGTTATATATGTTTACTACTGGCAATATATAAGCAATGTAGTTAAATAAAGTTAAATTAACTCAATTTAATGAAAAAAATCGGAGATGCGTTTATTATCTCCTTTTGTTTTGCTACATATAAAAACTACTTATAAAATAATAAATATTTCAATATAATGTGCAATTTTGCGTTTGACATTGCTTTTGTAAGCCAGTATAAATGCAAATAATTATTTATTTGTACAGTCCCTTTGGTTAGGAGTTCAATTTAGAGTTATCAACACCAACTGATAAAAAATAGTAACAATAATGTCTAAAGCAAACAATCTCAATAGAATAACCAAATCCTGACAGTCATCAAAACCACGACAAAACTACTAGCATAAAATAAAATTGAAATTATGATTAACTAAATCTAAAAACTGTGCAAAAACATGTTAATTATTGTAGGCTTTGCGTAAAAATGCGACATATTTTGGTAATTGGTAAATTAAAAACCGGTAGTAATTTGGTAGCTTTTGAAAATGCTGGGCACTTAGACTTGATCAGATTTACTGTAAATAGTAAATTTACACAGTCAAGTTCAACCACCCATAAGGATGAAACAACTGTACCGTGGTTCTGGTTAACTGAAATCAAGCGGACTTATTATTCAAGTGAATCTGACAAATCCAATAGAAGTACGTAAAAACCAATTAATAAATACTGATAAGTTGAATTAGTAACATGAGGAAATAAATTAAAACAATTTGGTTGCACATACAAGTGTATTAATAAGCTTGCTTAGAATACGTTAAGTTAAAAAACCTTTATTATTATACTCCAACAAGCAAAGTTAAATTTTAATAATTAATTTTGTAAATATAATGTTTGCAAAACTAATTGCAAATTTTATTAATTATTTTCGTTGCATTAATATAACATTTAGACCTTAAATAAAAGTAAATTAGTAAATTCTTGCAAGTGTTAATATTTTCATGTTACATACAACCTTGTAATCTAAAACAAAAAACATTGAACATTTTCTATATTATTTAAAATGTATATATTTTAAAACCACTTCACGTAAGTACAAACAAAATTATTTTTATAAAAAAACCAATATAATAGGCACTTTACAAAAGCTGCATCAATGAATTATCAGAAACTGGAAATGCATACCAGTCGCTTGATACTGTCTGTGGACGAAAAACCTCCAACTGAATCGAATATAACAAAAACATTTCTAAAATGTTTTGTTGGTAACATTTATCTCCTAATCCGATATAGCAAGTTTAGTAGACTGTTGGACTTAGAATTGGGCAAGGAATAGTTTGAGTCCCACCATTAGAACTCAATGTGACCTTTCCTTTCTTCTTGTATTCAATTTTCAAAAAATTGCCAAATAATTTAAAAATTTGGAATAATTGATAGTTCGTTTAGCTGTACACAAAAATTCAAATTCATTGAGTTTACCAAACAGTATAAAATCTATATTAAGTAATTGTAGAAAAAGATGAAATTGAAAATGTGTGTGTTATGTGTGTTATTTATGGATTTCGCATTTTGTAGATTCGGATTTATTACCTACTGTGTAACTACCAACAAGTGGTGGGTGCTTTAAAAGATTACGATGCTTTAAAGAAAGGATTAATTAGATTATTATTGTTATTAATGGTACATTAAATTACAATATAAAAACTTAATCAACACAAAACACGAATAAAAACATTAATTATTAAATAAGTAGTAATTATTAAAAGAAACAAAATACTACTTATTAAATTTAAGTAACACATATTTTTATGCAACACTAATCGTACTATTCAAAATTATAAAGTACTTTTTGAATTAAACATTTTACAATAAATTTCGACACTAATAGTATTGTTAGATGGCTTAATTGATGTATCAAGCGTACCCATAATAATTTTAAAATGTTATTGCAAATGTTTTACGTGGGGTTTGTGCTTAAACTACACACTGATGAACAATAGACACACTGTCAATTATCTTTTATAAGTTAATCGTTTAATGTTTGCCATACAAGTGTTATGGTTACAATTGTTCTTTAAGCACAAATAAAAAGGAACAACTTGACGTCTTTTATTTTATTTATTGCAACGCTGATATTAAAAAAAATTATTTTGTAACGAAATGCAAATAATTCTTAATGGTTTTTCATAAAGATAAAACAAAGCACACAAATGTATTACACGACAGAGAAATAAGTAGTTGAGGATTTATAAAGAAATTAAATTTTGATTTTTGAATATATTATTTAGCATTTTTTTTAAATAGTACAATAATCTTACATTTTATAAAATTTGTTTTGTAAAACGTTTTTTTTAATCACTATAATATAAACCATAACTACCTGCAATATTCAAATTTAAATTAATTTGCAATGGAATATTTAAATTATTTTAACTTTTTATATATTTATTAAATTAAATAATAAAAACTATTGTTATTAAATTTTTATTTTTTCTAAAAATACGTACCTTCACATAAGCAAAATATGTTGCACAAAACATTTAATTGGATAAATAAAACAATTTAACAATAATTTAATATAAATACTTTATAAATGCTGTGTTTTATAAAAATTGGTACAATAAAAATATCTAATTAATTAAATAAAGCCAATGTAGAAATGTTGGTACATTTATGGTTATTTTCTCTAGTTTATTGTATTAATTTACATAAAATTGCGCTACATTTTAATCAATCAATAAAATTAAATCAGTTTATATCTTATATTAAAAATGGCGTGACGTTTAGTAAACCTCGAAAATTTGTAAAATAAACGTGTCATGTGGATTTTGTTAAATGTCACAATTTGTTTGCAAAATAAGTTGCTTACGTATGTTCTCTATATATAGATAATGTGCTGAAAAGTATCTGGAGATAAAATAATCCATCCGTACTAACAAAATCTTTAAGATTGAGAAATTATTGTAGTTATAATTTTAGCAAGATGATTTAAAGGATTTAAAACATGTTTAAAATAATGCTCCGGTGCATATTTACAAAATAGTAATGTGTTTTTCAGTATACCTTAAGCTGCCAAAACCTTGTCAAACAAAGAAACGGACCTGCGTACAATCGATCTTTAAGATGCCGGAATTAAGTGTTATTAATTTAATGTTTTGCTTTTCAAAAGGTAGGTTAATTAATTGTAAAAAAGTGTATTACATGTAAAGAATATTGCTTGTTATACAAAATTGAGTTTCAGTGGATATTATTGCTACCATAATAGGGTAAAAAAATATCTAATATGTTTATATGTAACACATACATTTTTATAAAATATACAAGTGTAAAAAGTATATATTTTATTAAAACAATCATATAAAACGGAATTATTAAGTGTAATTTACGTAATGTTTTATAATAATTAATAAGTTGTTAATTAATGTGCTTAAAATCCTTTTAAAAATGTATTTTATTACTCTAACTTTTTATTTTTACTACACGAAGTGTAACGTTCTTGTTACCTCATATTAGAAATGAAATAGAAATTAATTAATGTATAAAAAAGATAATTAATTAATAATTTTTTTAAAAATATAATAATTATAATTATATTGTTGTGAAACAGGTTACTGCAACCATTCCAACTACCGTATCAAATTCAATTATAACTTTTCTCATTTTTTGCAATATTTTTTGGTTTTCATCACATCCATTAAAAAATGCAAATTATATTGTCAAACACAAACATTACTCAATTCAATTAAAACAAACTTAAACTGTTGATGTTTGTATACTATTAAACTTTGTTTACAAATATTTTTATACTTTAAATATTTTAAATAAAATTTATAAAAATAAATTGAAGTTGTATTCTAAACTTTGATAACAAAACACAAATATTAATCACATTAACAGTATGTGAATTAATGTTAAATACTTAATCATAATTCTCTTTGAAACATTGGGAAAATAATACTTTATTATTATTATGGCAAACACTAGGTAGTTCATAACGATTATATGCTTATAGCACTTGTATAAATAGATTAACATGCTACTATTTTTATGTTTTTGAAGTGATATTTTATTAATTTGCACACGATGGAAAAGCAGATGAACAAGGTTTTCTCATACAATACTTAATTCAATTAAAATAAATTTAAACATTGTATTTTATTATATTTTAAACTGTTTATTTTTGCATACTATTAAATTTCGCATACAAGTATTTTTATACTTTAAATATTTTAAGTAAAGTTTATAAAATGTGTTTTTTAGTATACCTTAAGCTGCCAAAACCTCGTCAAGCAAAATAGTGGATCTGCGTAAAATTAATCTTTAAGATTACGGAATTAAGTGTTATTAATTTTATGTTTTGTTAATTAATTGTAAAAAAGCGTATTACATGTAGAGAATATTGCTTGTTATACAAAATTAAGTTTTAGTAGGTATTATTTGTACCTTAATAGGTGGAGAATAAAAACGATTGACAGAGGCAATAAAAGTTAGTAAACTTTACTTGAATTGTTGACATAAAAAATATATAATTTCTTTTATACATGCATTTTAGTTAATAAAATTATTTTTTAACTAGTTACATGTTTTTTATTTAAGTTTTAGTAAATAGTGCTATTATGCTTTATTCCAAGAATAGACGTTGTTCTTTATTATAATTAGAAATTATTTTTAAAAATAATGTTACTTAATGTATATTGCAGACGTATTTATTGTTTTAGGTATGTATTAGTAAGAGTTCGATATGTATAAGATGAGTAATTACAGTAAGATACTGCAAAGTATGGCAGTGCTTTCAATTTTTCACACCAGCAGTCATTATTTGTAAATAACAAATATTAATTTCATATTGTAATTTTTAGATTATCTGGTTAATGATGTAGTATTTATTATCCCTTAAATTATATATGTATATATATACAAAATAAATATCTAATATGTTTACATGTAACACATACATTTTTATAAAAAGTACAAGTGTAAAAAGTGTATATTTTATTAAAACAATTATATAAAACGGTATTATTAAGTGTAATTTACGTAATTTTTTACAATAATTAATAAATTGTTAATTAATGTGCTTAAAATGATTTAAAAAATATTTTTTATTGCTCTAACTTTTTATTTTTACTACATGAAGTGTAACGTTGTTGTTACCTCATATTAGAAATAAAATAGAAATAAATTAATGCATAAAAAAGATAATTAATTAATGATTTTTTAACATATATTTTGTTTGTTAAATAAATAATTTGTGTAATGTATTTGTTTCAATAAGCTCATTTTATATAAAGAAACTTATTATTACAATGGTAACAAGTAAACTATATAATACTACACCTAAAAATGTTACATTTTAAATATTTTATGTATTTTGTTATATGGTTAGTAAAAAACTGATTTATTTTGTAATGATTAAATTTTTATTATATAACAGATAATAAACGTTAAATTAAAAGGCTTTTTATCAATAATAACAATAATAATCATAATAATATTGTTGTGAAACAGGTTACTGCAACCATTCCAACTACCGTGTCAAATTCAATTATAAACTTTTCTCATTTTTTGCAATATTTTTTGGTTTTCATCACATCCATTAAAAAATGCAAATTATATTGTCAAACACAAACATTACTCAATTCAATTTAAACAAACTTAAACTGTTAATGTAAAATTACCTTTAATTATTGTCTTGTACGTTTATTTAAAAAAAAAGTAATTTTATAAAACCTTTTTAAACCAATTTTAGTTTTCGCAATTATATATTATAACCTAATAAGTTGATATTTTTTATTAATTTATTTTTAATTTTATGTTTGCTACCTTAAATGTTTTACAAGAAACATCTTTTAACAATGGACATGTTAGTAAAGTTGAACGTGGGCCCGCAATTTAGTGCCGGTAATAAAATTTTAACTCATACCTAGCAAGGTCCGAATTCGAGCGTTCAACCGCTACAACACCACGGCATTCAGGCTTGGGACTAACCAGATTGAATCATTCCTAATCCACACTATCCAAACTGTAATTTTTTAAACTACACTAATTTCAATTTTTACAATAACATTCTATAAACCAGTAAGTTTATAGATTTTATACAGAACAAAAGAAAACTCTTTTGTTCCACAACAAATTGTAATCTATACAAGCACGAAATCTTGACTTATTTAATTGACAATTAATTAATGTATTTTTTCCTTTTGTAGATGAATTGCTTGGTATTTCAAAAATATAAACAATCTAATTTGCATTATACGTTACCTTGTATTTTCTAGAAAACTGACTTAAATTACGTAATTAACTGCGTTTTAATTAATATATGCAAGTAGTTTACCATCTTTGTTATTGTGTGCAACTGTTAATGTTAAGTGGAGATTTCAATTATATGATAAAAAATTTATTATTATCAAGTCGATTAAAAACCTATTTTGAATTAAGCATTACGCTTTACGCATTACGCCTAAATCTTTATTTTAAATTTAAATTGAATATAAATAACGTCATTTATCATGTTACAATCAATGTAAAAATAACATTTATTTTTTTCTGTTATTTAAACAGTACAAACAATGCAATTTGCATTACAAGTTACTTCGTGTTTTTCCAAAAACTGGATTAAATTATGTAATGAATTGCGTTTTGATTAACATTTGCAAGCAGTTAACCATCTTTGTAATTGTGTACAACTATCAATCTTAAATTGCCATTTTAATTATATTGTAAAAGTTAATTAAATATCTATTTTGAATTAAGTGTTACGCATAAACAGTTATTTTAATACTTACATTGTGATTATTACAAGCAGAATGCAGTATGTGATAATTATAAGTTTATCACATCTGTATAAAAAGATGGAAATGCATCTGCATTTTTATATTTTACATTTTGAAAATGGTACTTAAAATATAATTTTGTTGAGTGCATTTTTAGATTTGCAATATACAAATAAACAAAAAATTAATCATTTTTTATAAGTGTGATATTGTTAAATTAAGCTCCACGATGGTCAAGTGCATTTATTTGAAAATAGAAATAAAAACCAATTTTATAAAATTGTTTTTATATATATTTCAATTTTTACAATTATAAATTACAAAAGAATAATTCAATATAATTTTTAAAAATATAATAAAATTTTTCAGTCTTGCAACAAATGGTAATCTATATTGTGGCTAAAATAATTCCTGTCAAAATTAACACATTAAAATTGATTGATTATTTTCATATTACTTAAGCATATTAGGAACATGAAAATTTTACTCAAATAACTCTTAAACATTACTTTAGCAATAATAACTAGAACAATATAAATTATTTTTTCTACAAATACCATTACCAAACATTTTGTATAACCTAAAAACCCAGAATTTTAACAATATTGATATTTAAATAAAACATATTTAACAATTGCATAACTTGAAATCTAAACTCAGCTTAAATACAACATTTAATATTATACAATAAATAAACTACATTTATAATATATTTTCTTTCAAATAAAGTAATTGAGTAAAACCGAATTAACTTAGTGTTTGAAATAAAGCATTAATTATTTAAAAACGTGCCAAATATTTTTAATATTTTAGTTTCAGAATTGTTTCTTTTACAATTTAGCGCAAAAAAGTCAACAATAAATGTTTTATAGAAAATTTATCTACGCGGTAGTCGGTTTAACATCAGATTGAGAGAAAACGACAATTTAATAACAAAATTTGAACCTGCAACCATTGCAAAGTATTGGTAAAGAAACAAAAATTGGACATCATTTCATCAAACTATTCCCAAGCGTGAATGCATTATGATTACGATGACAGGGTTTGGTTTTATCTGACTAACATAACAATCATTCATATACACCATTTTAAAAGCCAACAAATGCAATTTTACTTTTATATAAATCAATGTTGTTCCTCATGCCATTTGGAAGATAGGAAGTTTGAAATAAATAAATAGTTCATAATAAAAGATTTATTATTATTAAACTACTTAATCATTTATTTAAAAATGTAGTATTATTGTGCATTACACATTGGTAATTATTTTTATTAATATTAAATATGAATGACATAATTTTCTACATATGAATTAAACTCAAAACCACATTACTATTTTAATACCATAAAATTGTACAAAATAATGGCACAATAAAATGATTGTGATCACCTTGTTGAAATATTTTTCTAATTAATTAATCACTTATTGAAAATTAAGTTTTTCAACAAGATTACACCTGATTATTTTATTCAGTATTTGAATAAATTTACCTTGTTAAACGCCACCTTCCTACATTTATTTAAAATGTTCAGTCACCATTACTTAAATATTGCTAGTTCACATTGGTTAATATTATATTTGGTCATTTATTGGTAATACAAATTAGTTACTAAATTTATTTCATTGTTCCAACATATCAGCCAAAATTATATAAAACGAACTTGCGTCATACATATTAAATTAGTAATGATGAAGGTTAATATAATTCCAGTGTTAGTATTAATAGCGTTTGTTAATTGCATTTATACTTCTCAAAGTAAGCTGTATTAATATAATTTTATTAATGTTTAAATAAAACATAGTTTTTAATCTATTAAGTAGATTTATTATTATTACTTATTTATTATTATTATTATTATTTATTACGTAGGTCTATTATGTAGAATTGTATTATTTATTGCCGTCCCTAAATATAATTAAGTTGTATAAAAAATAAATATTACTTAATATTAAACATTTGTTATATTCCTATAGTAAAGTAAGAACCGTAGAAAATATTACTTTATTTATAGAAAGCACTATTTAGAAATATTAATTTAAATAATTTAATTTTTTACTATGAAAAGTATTAAGTATAGGGTGCATTTATATGTTATTTTTGCCAGTAAGACGCAAATAAAATGATTAAATGAATTTAAATGAATTTAATTACACTATAAAAAATCAGAGACAAACCCATCATTTAGTTATGTTTTGTTACACGTAAAAACTACTTTAAAAATTCCACATATTTTAATTTAATGTGCCATAAAGGATTACATTTCTGACATTGAAAATGCTGCATAGCAAGTAGTAGATATTCTTTTGTAATTTGCATAACGCTATAATTAGTAATTCTTGTACATTTGTGTCTATTTAATATATTAATCTCAAATTAAGCACAAAGTATTATGTTCATATGTGTATATATATATATATATATATATACTAGTTACCTAATTGTTTATTTTTATTTAAATGGGCTTTATAGAATATTTACGCTGTTATATTTGTGCTAATTGTCCTACTCCGAAATCTGATCTGCCAATAATGGGTGGTTGCACTTCATGTATTGTAAGTTAAATCAAAACTTTTTTAATTATCGTACAACTAAAAATATATTGTTTACAATATTTTATTAGCAAAAAATTCCATATTACTATCTAACAGTATACCGATATGTAGCACGCGAATCCAATGCCATCAATTTAATTTTTGTCTTTTTTTACACAAATTAGGTAACAATTAAATAATACACTTGCTTAATAATGTTATTATAAAGTCCGTAATATCTATTATTTGTGCAACTTGAAACTACTTATTTGTCACACTCTTTTTATATTAAAAATATATTAAAAAATGTTTTTTATTAATGAACTACAGATCTAACAATCTTAAACATAATTATTATTTAGTAATAGGTATAAATTTAAAACAACTTTTACTGAAACAATAAGTATAAATAACATAAAAATTTTCAGAATTAGTTTTAATCTCAGATTTTTTAATTTTATTCTAGAAAATGGTTCACACTACCGGCCTCGTAAGTCGATCTTGTGAACTTATTAATATCTGGTCTGCTGACTTATTCAAATCTGCTTCCATTAAAATTTATAAATGTTCTACTGCTGATTTATGCAATCATTCCAACAATCGTGTCAAATTCAATTATACACTTTTTATATGTTTTGCAATATTTTTTGGTTTCTACTATATCTATACATAAAAAGACAAATTATATTGTCAAAAAAAAACACTCATTAATTAAATTAAAACAATTTAAAATATTGTGTTTTATTATTGTGCTATGTAATTTTTATTTGTGTATACTACTGAATTTTAATACAAATGTTTATTGTTTGTTTATAAAACAAATAAAGGCTCTTTTATAAATTTTGATTATTAAACAGAAATATATATTACTGCAATTGAATATTAACCAATGTTAAATTTATTTATTATTATTATTACAAAACCCTTTTGCTTTAAGAATAAGCATGGGGCAATAAGACAACAATTACAGCAAAACAACAATAACAAAGTCTCGTTGGCATTAAATATTCCTCAAATCAAAGATTGCGCTTTCTTTCGGCTTTCACTCAACCTTGTCATCTGGTAACTTTGCCATCCAGAAACGTTGTTGTTTGCCGGAATGACGTTATCTTTCATTGTTTCCGCAGCAGTATAAATTTTTACAGAGGCCAGGTTGCCAACCTTGCGCTCAAACCCTCCTCCTTTATCCAGGCTTGGGACTGGCTAGATTGAATCATTTCTAATCCAAACTAGGCGGAGTTACCAATGTTAAATGCTTGATAATAATTGTTTTTTAAACATTGGCAAAGTAATACTTTTATTGTGATTTTTAGAAGTAGAGTTTAGAAGCAGAATGCAGTACGTAATGAACATATGCTAATCGTAAACAGATTAAAATGTAGTTTTTAATATATTTAGAATAGTATTTTACTACTTTGCACACACGTTAGTCGGTGTTTTTCTAAAAACTGAATTAAGTTACTGATGCGTTTACATGCAGAATACAGTACATAATGAATATATACTTATTGCGTTTATTTAAATAATTTAAAATGCAATATGTAACATTTATATTTTTTATAATACCTAAATTATATCTACATTATACCTACATTATGTACATCATACCTACATTACACAAATAATAATTATAATAAAATAATAACTAACTTTTATACACATGACTTATATTACCAAATATAAATTATAAGTTTGTATGTTTTTTTTATTTATTATTATTATTATTATTATTATTATTATTATTAGTAGTAGTAGTAGTAGTAGTAGTAGTAGTAGTAGTAGTAGTAGTAGTAGTAGTAGCAGTAGTAATAGTAGTAGTAGTAGCAGCAATAATAATTTAATAACCAATAGTAGTAATATAACATTTTGTATTTTTGATCACAATATTTTAATCTTTATGCTGAGATAGAACAGTTTCTAAATGTGTAACCTAGTGAGATTAACGTTAGCAACCGGTAACCATTTTATTTGTGCTATCAGCATAGCCATTTAGTCCAACATTTGAGAAATACTCAGTTTAATCTTATGTTTAATTTTGAATTAAATTAAATTTTTATTGTTTTTTTTAAAAGCATTCAACTAATATTGTAAAACTACTTGTAAAATACATTTTATTGGTTTTTTTAGTAGCTTGATATAGAGATTTCAAAATGAATTGCCTTATATAAACAACTACTTTTTATTAACATATGTGTAACAATCTGCCATGTTTGTTACTCCAAATAATTATTAAACTTTAGTGTTCATTTCAATTACATTATGAAATATGTAATATTATCAAGTTATTTAAATATCCATTGTAAAATGACGTTTTAATTTGAACTATGCATAAATAACTGTTGTTAGTTTGCACTAAATATAAATAACGTAATTTGTCAAATTAGAATTAAACTTAAAACCACATTGACTATTTTTATTCTAAGGCACTGTGTCCAATAACGACACAGAGTATAACCCCGTTAAGACATACATTAAACAATACGTTAATTTAAATAAAACGTTTTTAATAATTGCATTACTTGAAATCAAAACTTAGTTTAATTACAAAATATACAATGTTATATAATGAATTACAGAAAACATCCATAAAAAATTGTTGCACCCATTTTTACAATTATATACTATAAACAAATAAGTTTATATATTTTATGCAGAATGATAAATAAAATGCAGTTATAATATATACTTATTCAAATTACATAAAAATGTTAAATAATTTTTACTAAAAATCTAAATAAATATAGTGTATAAAATACAATGTCAAATATTAAATACACGCAAAATACTTTTAATACTTTTGGTCTAAAAGTTGTTTTTTTCCTAATTTAGCACAAAAATAATGATGCAAATAATAAATGCTTTATAGAAAATTTATCCACACCGTAGCCAATTTCACATCTGATTGAGATAAAAGGATGGATTAATCATAAACTGTGAGCCTGCCACTGTTAAAAAGTATTGGTTGAGGAACAACAATAGGACACCATTTCATCAAACTACTCCCAAATGTAAATGCATTGTGATTCCAATAACAGGATTTGGTAATATTCGACTAATATTTCAATCATTCATATACACCATCTTCATATACACCATTTTTATATACACCATTTTCAAAGCCTAAAATGTAATTTTACTTTTACATAAATTAATGTTGTTTCTCGTGCTGTTTGAAAGATGGAAAAAATGAATTAAATAAATAGTTTATAATAGGAGATTTATTATTATTAAACTACTTAATGCTTTACTTAAAAAATTAGTATAATTGTATATTAAATGTAAATAACGTAATTTTCTATATATGAATTAAATTCAAAACCATATTACTATTTTAATGCTATAAAGCTGTATACAATAACGGCCTAATTAATTGACTGTAAATAACCCTGTTGAAATATACTTCTAATAAATTAGTTACTTAACTAAAATTGCATTAGATTTATTTTTAAGCGTTATATCAATATATATATATATATATATATATTCTAAAATTTTATATTTTTACTTGGCGTCGCGACCAGAGTAATGACAAATGTTCTGACCCCAGGTAGAGACTTGCCATTCGATTTAGACTTCGATGGGCTTAGATTCGAATACGACTACCAACAAGATCATACAGGCCAACGTTTGGCTTCGATCAATTATCCACTGTTAAAAGATATTTCTGTTAAAATGTTTAAAGTAAACTTTATAAAAAGTTAAAAAATAACAGAATTTTATATGTTTGTGGATGATGAGAATATGTAAAATGAAATTATCTCATAGTTAACAATTTTTTCTATTTTTATTTGGTATTATAAACGCAACCCAATACTTTAAATAAAACTTTTATTTAAGCAATTCCTTCAATTTATTTTAGGAAAAATTATACGCACTTTACTAAACCCACATCAAAATTATATGTGTTAGCTTGAGACTTATCACAACAAAACTTAAAGGAGCTGAAGATATCTTTTGAGTAAAACTGTATTACTACAAAAATTATGTGTGTGTGTAAAACTTAAAAAGTATGCGCTGCTAATAATTCCAAATAAGGATGAAATAGCTGTACAGTGTTCCTGATTGACTTGAAAACCTAGTAAATTTACTATACAAGTGAATCTAACAATATTAGTATGACATTTCTGAAAACAAATAATCCCTTAAAAACCCATTGTTAAATATATAACAATTATTAATAAATACATTAGATAAAACTTTATCATTATTATTATTCGCAATAAAACATTGTAATTATAATGTACAACAACACTCTTTTTAGCAATAAATCACAATACCTCCGTTTATTAAAACTTCAAAACAAACACATATAACTTGTTAAAAAACATTATATTAACCAAAATACAAAGAAAATGTTACAAACTTTGTAATGTCAACAATTCAAGTAACATTTACTTCTATTTATAACTTCTACCAGCGATTGTAACTCTAAGACTATCAAGGTACCAATAAAATCCTCGGAAAACTTTATTTTCTATATCAGAAATTATATTCTCTATAAGTTGTGTATTATTTTACAACTTGTGAATGTAGTTTTTGATAAATCTCAAAGCAAGTTTATTAACATTTAAAACTGATCTATAAATAATTAAATGAACAAAGGTTGGGTTTTTGGTTAACAAGGGTTTTGCAGTATAAATAAATCAATAAATATAAATAATATAGTAACTTGCACAATTGTTATTAATTTTGAATTAGTTGTAGAAAAGTGTATAAAATGACTGCCAGAATGGATGTGATTTAAATTATAAGAATGAAAAAGGAAACGACAAAACCATATTTTGTTGTGAAACGGATTACTGCAATCATTTTAACTAATTCAGTTACACAAATTTTGTAGTTCTTTTTTAAAAAGCAAATTATATTGTCAAACACAAACACTACTCATTATTGTATTTTATTATGTTTTGTATGTTTTATGTATGTATACTTTTGAATTTTGTCACATTTATTATTATTGTTTAAATATTTTTTTGAAATAATGTTTATACAACAAATTAAAGCTCTATTCTAACTTTGATTGCTAAACACTAATATAAATCACTGCACTTGTATGTAAATCAAACAGGAGTGTATAATAACAATTGTCTATTAAATATTGCCAAATTCATAATTTTATTATGACTATGACAAGCCGTAAGCAGTTCATGATGATTGTATGCTTATTGCACATGTATGAATAGATTAGCATGTTACTATTTTTATATTTTTGGAATGGTATTTTATTAAGTTGCACATAAAGGAGAATGTCTTTGTTACCTACATTACAAACAAATATGGTACAAAATAATAAAAAGTAAAATTTTTTATTCCTCCATCAAAAAAATAGTAATTAATTGTAATACATTGTACAAAATAATTAAAATTAAAACTTTTCAGTCCTCCATCAAAAGAATAGTAATTAATTTTACCACACTTGTTTTGGTGTTCTTTTTTAAATTGAGACAATGTCGAATTACCTTCAATAATTGTCTAGTAAGTTTGTCTAAAAATAGAAATAAAAACTAATTTTATAAAACATTTTTACACCAAGTTCAATTTTTACCATTATAAATTATAATTATGAAGAACAAACTGAAAGTTTTCAGTTTCACAATAAATTGAAATCCATACAAGCAAGCGATCATGGATTGTACGATCGATAATTAATTAATGCATTCTGTTCCATCTGTGAATAAATCGGTTATAATTTAAGCAATTTGCACAACACCTTACCTCGTGTTTTCCTAAAAAGCGAATTAAATAAAATAATCAGCTACTTTTAAATTAACATATGTTAGCAGTTAACCATATTTGTCATTATTTACAACTAACAATGTCAAATGGAAATTCCAACTATATTTGAAAAGGTATATTAATATCAAGTTAATAAAATATCTTATTTTGAATTAATTGTAACACATTACATATAAACCAATAACTTTATAGATTTTTTGCAAAATAAGTGGAAATTATTTTGTTTCACAGCGAATTGCAATCCATACAAGCATGCAATTTTGTATTTTTTAATCGACAATAAATTACCGTATTTTTTCTGATAATAAATCGGTTTCACAATTATATACAGACTCTTAAAATCATTTCTTGCTACGTTTTTTTTCCTGCATCTTTCTATCTGTTTTCTAACTAATCATTCTTCACTTTGCAGCAAAAATTTTAACCTGCTTATTTAAAGTTGTGTAATTATTAAAATAAGATAATGTCAAATTACCTTGTGTAAAAAAGAATAGTAATTAATTGTAATACTCTTGTTAGAATGTATTTTAAAATAGGCAATGTCAAATTACCTTCAATAAATATCTTGTACATTTGTCCAAAAATAGAAATGAAAACTAATTTTATGAAACATTTTTACACCAATTTCAATTTTGACAATTACATATTATAAACCAATTGCTTTTTGCATTTTATGCAGAACAAAGTAAAACTCCTTTGTTCCACAGCAAATTGTAATCCATACAACCACGCAATCTTGACTTAATTAATTGACAATTAATTAATGTATTCATTACCACTGTAGATGAATTGGTTGGTGTTTAAAGAATATGAATAATGCAATTTACATCAGGTGTATTTTTTGATCAATATTTTAATAAATTTCGTTTGTTAAACGCCAATTTTATTTTTTGGTTTTAAATAATCAGTTATATAATTTTTTAAATATTGTCAGTCTACACAAAATAAAGCTCCTCCTCTTTTTTTACAAGTGTTCCCTCTTTTATGAGAGGTCGCTAACATGAAATAACGCTCATTAGTTGAAATTATATTTGGTCGTTTATTGGTGATAAAAATTAGCTGCCAAATCTATTTAACCTTGCCAACATATTATCCAAAAATATATAACTTATTAAACCTATTAAATTGATAATGATAAAGGTTAGTAACATTCCAGTGATGGTTTTAATTACTTTTGTTTATAGCATTAAAGTTAATAAAGGTAAGTAAGTAGTATTTATACAATTTTATAAATTTTAATAAATCAGATTTTGTTATTGATTAAATATATTTTTTAAACATATTTAATGTTTAGATATAAAATGGTTTTCTATTTATTATGCAAATTATGTGAATTAAAACATTTAGTACTGACTGCAAATATAATAAGTTGTATGAATAATTAATTGTGTATCTTAATTAAAACTGCAGTCCTGGAATATATTATTTCATTTATAGAAAGCAATATTTAAAAATATTAATTTAAATACTTAATCAACTGGTTCAACCGAGTTAAATTAACTCGATTAAATGAAAGCAATTATAAACAAATCCGTTGCATCCTTTTGCTTTGCTACTAATAAAAACTACATTTAAAAAAACGACATATTTTAAGTTAATGTGCTAGAAAGGATTATATTTGTGACATTGATAATGCTGTATATCAAATATTGGGTATGTTCTTGTATTTTGCTTAACGCTGTTATTAAAATCGTATTAAACAGTACCTTTGTATAAATGCCTACACATTAGTTGGTATTTGATATATTAATTAAAAATCAAGCCGGAGTGGTCTAACGGTACAGCGCTCGAATTCGACCTTGGTGGAGATGGGTTCGAATCCCATTACCGGCACTAAAATGCGGGTTTACGTTTGGTTTTGCTAAAATGTTCACCGTTGAAAGATGTTTCTTGTAAAACATTCAAAGTAGAAAACATTATATATATATATATATATATATATATATATATATATACATATGCATATACTATACATATGTGATATGCATATTATACCTATATAACAGTTCTTAAAACAAATAATCCCTTAAAAACCCCATAGTTACATACATATGCATATTGTTTTATTCAATTACTTATTTGCATTTAAATGTGCCTTATAGCTACTTTAACCTGTTATTATTGACCCTATTGTACAGTTCCAGGTCCTATAAATGAAAACAATGTCTGTTTGTAATGAATTCACTATAAGTTAAATTATATTCTTTTTAATTATGTCCCAACCACAACTATAATGTTTACAGTATTCAATTAGCAACAGATTCCATATTGCTATCTTTACAAGTGAATCCTTTTTACACAAATTAGGTAATAATTAAATTACACGATTTTGTCATGTAAGTCGTGCTATCATTTCTATGCCGCTGTTTGCTAGAAATGCATTTTTCTTATTGTTTCTGCAGCAAAATAGACTTTGTATAAAGAGCAAGTAGCTAACCCTCTGATTATGCTTTCTTTTTTTACAGCAATACGTGGAACCAACTATGATGGAGACCAAGTAGCTAACTTTGTAACTATACCTAACTTTAGTGTGTTTGACGCAAACCACAATTAAATACGCATAACAAAATAGTATTGTAAAGTTTTACCACAATTTATAATTAAAATACACACGCAACTCACAAGTTCTTGTAATCAACAAAATCTGCTTATTTAATAAAAGTGAATCAAATAAATTTTGTTTAATTTTTGATACAAATAATAAAAGTAGAATAGCTATCTTCACTTGACACAATCGCTAAGTAAAAATAATCAGAATACATGAAATTATATTGTTTCACTTACGAGTTGGTACATTGAGATTATCTGAATTGAAAATGAATTATATTTATTAATTGAAAACATGTACAACCCTCACAACAATTACTGCAAAAAAGTGATTATTAAACTAAAACCACTCTAGCAACTACATAGCATACAAGAGAAACGTCACTTTAATTATAAAATATACAATGCTATATAATAATTGAAAAAAACTATAATTATATGTACATATATATTGTAAGTAAAAAAAATTATATAAAATATCAACGGGTGCAAAATCGGAAATGGAGTAAAATGATTAACATGATTTATAACTTCAACTATTAATAAAAATAAAGATTACACGCAATTTGTTTAGTTACCAAATGATTAAGGACATTACAAAGTTCAAAAAATTTAATAATCTATGTGATCGTCTTTCTTTGAACAACCTGATCCAGGCGTTTTGGAATGCTGTCAATGAGAGTGTTGATATATTCTTGTTTCATCTCATATTGAACAACAAACCGAAAGCGTTCACATAAATCCTCAATTTCGGTATGCTTATTGATATTGCACTTTAGCATACTGAAAAAGTTTCAATAACATTGATATCCGGGCTGTTAGGTGGCAATTGAGTAAAAGATAGCTTTTTTGATTTTAGCCCTCTACTGTCTAAATGTAAATATAAAGCAAATATAATGAACTTAGATGAATATGACGTTACCTTTTTGGACGTATGACATGGAGCATTGTCCTGAAAAAAGAGTAGTAACCCCCGTGTAAGTGTACTGCATTTCATAATGAAAAACATCCTTCATAACTGAAATAGATTTTTCTCTATTTAAGGTACCAGATATAATTCTCCATTTGATAGGTTGATTATACTTAATACCAAACCAACACATTACTTGTCGAGGGTGGGCTTTCTTCTAACAACCGGGAGTAAATATTTTTGAAAACTCGTCCCACACAACACTTTGTTTTTAAAGCCAAATGGTACATCACAAATCATTGTTTCATCAGCAAAGTATACGGAACGCCAATAACATAAGTGTCGTTCACTCCATAGTTTACAAAAGGCTAATCGGTCATCCTTTTGTTTTTTGCAATAAATGGCTTGATCTTTGGTGATTGTAGAGTTGAACCAGATTCGATTGCTCTGTTTCTTATAGTGGAATAAGTAAAACTGTTTAAACTATTTTTTTTAGTTTCTGAAATAGGTTTATTATAATTTTTTTTTAACTCTATAATAATTTTTCAACATTATCATAATTTCGGGGTTTTTGACCGTTGATAATCCGATAAATTGTTGAAAGGTTAACTCTATATAAATCTGCTAATTTTTTTGGTGAAAATCCTTCATTTTTTAATTCTTTAATAACACGGTGTTCATTTTCAGTAAGATGAAAGTATTTTTTATTACTATTCTCCATTTCAAAAACAATGCAATCAGAAAGCAGAATTAGCGGGTGAGCGGAATCTCAAGGTTAAACATAAATAATAAATTATTAGATTTATTTTAAAAATTTTTATTTAAAATTAAGAAAAAAAATTTTTGTTATTTTTATTTATATAGATTAGAATAATTAAATGTTTATTTTGATCATTATTATGACATCACAATCAGAGCAGATTTGAATGTGTGTTTAACATCAATTTTAAGAATTAGTTATTGTTCATTTTTAATGAAATTAAGCACACAAAATAATAATAGACTAATTATTATAAAAATTGTGTAATTTTAACTTATTATCTACGTTAATATAGAAGTAGCTTTTAAAATATGCTATTTTGGCCGATTCAGCCTTCTTAAATAAATATTTCTAAGTATATATAAAGGATCTATGAAGCACTAAACATTATTTTTAATTCCCGATATTTGTTTTTACAAATTACATTATGATATATGTCATTCAAATATTGGCACAATAATGCTTCTTCCGTAACTATTGCAAACGGAATGCTGTAAATGTTACTTCTGAGTCCCAGATTTTAAATACAAAGTTGGTACATTGAGATTATCCGAATTGTAAATTAATTTTATTAATTAATTGAAAACATGTACACATCAACTTTATAATAAAAACACAAATATTAAAAAATAACTTTATCAAACCATCAATGGAATTCATTTACACCCTATATGCAAATGCACAATTTGATTTACATACAAACAACAAAAGCATCCTCTGAACATCGATTTGTTTACTTGTACACCAAGCTATAGCTTAATGACATTCAATATGCACATCAAACCGACAATAAAAGTACATTACTTGTCATGTGGCGTGCTGACCAATTCCACTATACTGCTGGGATTAAAGGCACCCATCAACTTAAGATGACAACAATTTCAAAATTGATTTTTGAAAGGTATTAGCACAATTAATTTTAACATGTTTGACTACTTTTTCATTATAAGTAGTCATGTTTCAGTAACCCAAATTTGCATTGGATTTGTGTTTTATTACTATTTTAATCAGTTTTATTTATTTGATTTTATCAATATTAATGAACTAGCCTTTATATTTTTATTAAAACGTAATATTTTAATAAAAAATAATTTTTAATTTATTATACAGGTCATTTTTTACGTATAACACAAATTTCTCTAAAACAAATACTACTTAACAATATTAATTGAAATGCCAAATAAGTTGGAATTTAATTTTCATAATAATAAATGATAATAATGACAAAAGTAACAATTATTATTATTATATATTTAATTACAAAATATGATATTTTAAAAACCAAATCATAGATTAGTTTTGATAGTTTGCTACAGGAGTAATTCTAAATATTTTTGCGAATGTCGAATTAGTAATTGGCTTAAAATTCAACAAAATTATGATTATACCTAAGTGATACTTCCAAGTTTAGACAATATATCTTTATTTAGTTTTATAATAAAGTTAATTATTGTGAACTATGCATAAAATGCTACAAATTTTAGTAAATAATAAATTAAAAACCGGTAGAAACCTGGAGGCATTTGAAAATGATGGGAAATTAGAACTGATTAGATTTACTGTAAATAATAAATTTACACAGTCAAGTTCAACCACCCATTCCTCAGTAGTACACGACCTGCTATGACACAAGATAAGGCGTAGGTTGAAGGTCATGTGTGCTTAAAACTTGAAAGGTATACGCTGCTAATAATTCCAACTAAGGATGAAACAGCTGTGCAGTGCTTGTGGTTAACTGAAATCAAGCGGACTTATTATTTAAGTAAATCTGACAAATCCAATAAAAGTTTTTGAAAACTAATTAATAAATATTGCTAAGTTGAATTAAAAACATGAGGAAATAAATTAAAACAATTTTGTTACACATACAAGTGTATTAATAAGCTAGCTTAGAATACGTTAAATTAAAAAGCCTTTATTATTATACTCCAAAAAGCAAAGTTAAATTTTAATAATTAATTTTGTAAATATAATGTTTGCAAAACTAATCGCAAATTTTATTAATTATTTTCGTTGCATTAATATAAAATTTAGACCTTAAATAAAAGTAAATCAATATAATATGCAATTTACAAAAATTACATCAATGATAATGTCTGTGGACGAAAAACCTAGAACTGAATCAAAAATAACAAAAACATTTCTAAAATGTTGTGTTGTTAAAAATTATTTCATATGCCGATGTAGCAAGTTTAGTAGACTGTTGGACTTAAAATTGGGTAAGGAATAGTTTGAGTCCCACCATTGGAAATCAATGTAAGCTTTTATTTCTTTTTAATATTGGATTTTCAAAAAATTGCCAAACAATTTAAAAAATTGGAATAATTCATAGTTCGTTTAACTGTACACAAAAATTTTAATTGATAGAGTTTACCAAACAGTATAAAATCTATATTAAATAAATTTAGAGAAAGATGAAATTGAAAATGTGTGCTATGTGTGTTATTTATGGATTTTGCATTGTGTAGATTCGGATTTATTACCTACTGTGTAACAAGCAACAAGTGCTGGATGCTTCAAAAAATTACGATGTCTTAAAGAAAGAATAAATTAAATTATTATTACCATTAATAGTACATAAAATTACAATATAAAGGCTTAATCAACACAAAACATGAATAAAAATATTATTTATTAAATAAGTAGTAATTATTAAATAAAACAAAATACTACTTATTGAATTTAAATAATATATGTTTTTATGCAACACTGATCGTACTGTTTAAAATAATAAACTACTTTTTTAATTAAACATTTAATAATGAATTTCGATGCTAATAGTATTGTTAAATAACTTAATTGATGTATTACGCGTACCCATAATAATTTTAAAATGTTATTGCAACTGTTTTACGTGGGGATTGTGTTTAAACTACACAGTGATGAAAAATAGACACTGTCAATTATCTTTTATAAGTTATTCGTTCAATGTTTGCCATGCAAGTGTTATGGTTGCAATTGGTTTTTAAGCACAAATAAAAGCACCGACTAATATTTTTTTAAAAATATTTTGTAACTAAATGCAAATAATTCCTAATAGTTTTTCATAAACACCAAACAAAGTACTATACGATAGGGAGATAAGTAGTTAAAGATTTACAAAGAAATATAATTTTCTTTTTTTAGAATACATTGTTTAACATCTTAAAAATAGTAAAACAATTTTACATTTTATAAAATTTGTTTTGTAAAGAAACGTTTTATAAATTTACTATAATAAAATCCATGACTACCTGCAATATTCAAATTATTTAAATTATTTTGCATTAAAAAATTTAAATTGTTCTAATTTTTAATACATTTATTAAATTAATTAATAATAAGTGTATTATTATTAAATTATTGTATTTTCTAAAAATATGTGCCTACATGTAAACAAATAATTTTGCACCAAATATTTAATTGGGTATATAAAAACAATTTAGTAGTAAATTAATATAAATAATTTAAATTTTTTTTTGTTTTATCAAAGTTGTTACAGTAAAAATACCTAATATAATAAATAAGATTAATGTGGTTAGTTTTAAAAGGTTGGTACATTATGGGGTAATTTTGTCTAGTTTAATTATGCTCAATTTTGATCAATCAATAAAATCAAATTAAATCATATTTTATGTTAAAAATAGAGTAAAGTAAATTTTGGAACTTTGTAAAATAAACGTGCATGGTGTATTTCGTTAAATGTCACAATTTGTTTGCAAAATAAGTTGCCTACATATATTCCCCTTATATATAATGTGCTGAACAGTGCCTGGAGTTACGATGATAAATCTGTACTAACGAAATCTTAAACATTAGAAAATTATTGTAGTCATGATTTTAGCAAGTTGTCTCAAAGGATTTAAAACATGTTCAAAATAATGCTTCGCTGCACATTTACAAAATAGTAATGTGTTTTTCAGTATACCGTAATCTGCAAAAACCTTGTCAAAATCCCGGAATTAATTGTTGTTAATTTCATGTTTTGTTTTTCAAAGGGTAGATTAATAAGCTTTGTAAAATAGCGTATTACTTGTAGAAAATATTGTTTATGTTATAAAAAATTGAGATTCAATGAATCTTGTATATATATATGTATATATATTTATATATATATATACAAACAAACTAAATGTCTAATATGTTTATATATAACAGATATAATATGAAATCCATTCTTATAAAAAATAAAAGTGTAAAAAGTTTATATTTTATTAACAACAGTTATATTAAATGGTATTATTAAGTGCAATTTACGAAATATTTCTAATAATTAATAAATTGTTAATTAATATGCTTAAAATAATTTTTTTAAATATATTTTATTACTCTAACTTTATATTTTTACTACACGAAGTGTAACGTTATTTCTACCTCGTATTCAAAATTAAATAAAAATTAATAAACGTATGTAAAAAAATAATTAATTAATTTTTTAACAAATATTTTGTTTGATCAATAAACAATTTTTGTAATGTCTTTGTTTTAATAAGCTCTTATTATGGTAATACAGATATTATTACAATGATATAAATAATCAATGTTTTAAAATAGAAAATAAATTTGTTTAATTAAAAAAGATATTCCAAATAAAAATATAAGAAGACGTAAATTGTGAGATGAATTCATTTCGTATATTCTTGTCAGTCACAAACATATAACATTTTAGTATATATATACAAAAATAAAAAAGGGGTACAGATAACATTTAAATTAGTACAACTCAAACATTTACACACAATCAATACGACCAAGCTAAGTTTAATGTAGTAACGAACTGTCTTTGTGCACACAAAGCAGGTTTCTATGTGTGAATATAAACAGATTTGAGAATTTTTAACATATTCAAAGCTGGAAAAATAAATAGCACTTAAAAACAATTTTTAAAATTAATTTAATGTTTGGTTTGTAGTAAGTGACGTAATGTGGATAATGTAGACAAGCGTTCATTTGCGTTTGACCTTTTATTGATCTAATTAGGAATGTGTTTTTTAGCACAATTAGATAAGCGACGCATTGTCCGACCAATGTATTTGTCACCGCAACTGCAAATGAACTGGTAAATGCAATGTAAGGCGGAAAATTTTTTTTAGCCGTTTTAATGTTGGGCAAAAGAAAACCATTAGTGGTAAACAGCATTGTTAGTTGAATCGATAGAAAAGTCCTTTTTATGGCTGTTTTAAGACAAATTTTGAGGATGTTCATAATGTCATCTCCTTTACATGGTAGCTTTAGGTAAGCCGGCTTTTTTTCATTATTGTTTAAACCCGGATTTTTGTATTGCTTGGCATGGTATTCGATGAATTTTTGTGGATATCCATTATTGATTAACAGTTGTTTAATGATATTCTTTCATCATCTATTGTGTCATTAGAACAAATTTTCTGTGCACAGTTGAACAGTGTTTTGGCAAGTGCACGTTTGTGTTGAACTGGTTGAAAGCTTGTATAGTGTAAATATTGACCAGTCCCAGTAGGCTTGTGGTAAACTCTAGGTTGAAGCGATCCGTCACTTCTCCGTGAAATTAAAACGTCCAAAAAGTTGATTGTATTATTTTCTTCAACTTCATGTTTTGTTATGTTAGGATGAGTTTTGTTTAAATTTTGAAGCGGTTCATTAAGGTCTTGTTTGGTGTGAGCTACTACAAATATGTCATCCACGTATCGTTTATATATGGCCATTTTTTCTGTCAATGTTTTGATCTGATGTTCGATTTTTGATAAAAATATATTTGCCAGTGCGGGTCCTAATGGACTGCCCATGGCTACACCGTCTCTTTGAATATAAGATTTGCTATTAAAATTGAATCTGACATTTTGGATGCAGAGCAAAATTAATTCTTTTAAATATTCAATAGGAATTTTGGTGTTAATTTTATTTGACGATATATAGTCACCTAAGTAGTCTACCGTTTCTTCTAGCGGTACATTTATAAATAGTGACTCGATGTCAATTGAGGCCATTGTTTTGTTGCATGTGTTGAGTTTATCTATGTGTTCAATAACTCAAAGGTATCCTTGAGATGATACATACTCATTTGTTTTTCAACTGATCGATCAGGTGCTTCAGCCATTTTGCAAGTTTATAATATGGTGAGTTTACCATAGATAGAATTGGTCTGATCGGAATGTTTTCTTTGTGAGTTTTTGTAGTCCATACAGTTGAATGCTTTATCTTAATTATCTTTCAAATAATACTATTATTATGATTATGGCAAGCACTAGGCAAGTTATGATGTTACTATGTTACTATTTTTTATGTTTTTAAAGTGACATTTTTCTAGAAACTAACTCAGATTAAATAATCAACTACGTTTTTAATTAAAATATGTAAGGAGTTAACCATCTTTGCCACTATGTACAACTATTAATGCTAAGATGGGTAACAAAATTGAATCCCATATTGATCAACTACGATATTGAACTATATGTAGCACTTGTTACTTATCTTAGACATATCTATCAATTATTAATAAATACTTCTTTAGATAACACTTTATCAAAAATAATACTTTTATTATATTAATCTCAAGCAGAATGCAGTTTATTATGATTATATATTTATCGCACTTGTGTAAATAGATTAACATGTTACTATTTTTATGTTTTTGAAATGACATTTTATTAATTTGCACACAATAGAAAAGCAGATGAATACGTTTCTATCATACATTACAAGTATATAATTTATAAAATAAAATAAATTAATTGTAGCACACTTGTTTGTGCATTTTAAAATAAGGCAATGTCAAATTACCTTCAATAATTGTTGTGTACATTTATTTATAAATAGAAATAAAAACTAATTTTATAAAACATTTTTAAACCAATTTCAATTTTCACAATTATATTTTTTCAACTAATAAGTTGATATATTTTATACACAACAAAATAAAACTCTTTTTGTTCTACAACAAATTGTAATCCATACAAGCACACAATCTTGACTTATTCAAACGACAATTAACTAATGTATTTTATTTCCTTTATAGATAAATCGGCTAGTATTTAAACGGTATAAATAATGCAATTTGAATAACACGTTACTTCGTGGTTTTCCAAATGCGGAATTAAATTATGTAATCAATTGCGTTTTGATTAACATTTGCAAGCAGTTAACCATCTTTGTAATTGTGTACAACTATTAATCTAAAATTGCGATTTCAATTATATTATAAAGTTAATTAAATATATTTTTTGAATTAAGTATTACGCATAAACAGTTATTTTTAATTTATATTAAATATAAAAGTAAATTAAAACTGTAATTAAACTTAGATTATTACACACAAATATAAATTACTACTGTTGTACATTAACCAATGTCGAATATTTGATTTTAATTGTCTTTCAAACATTGGCTAAATATTGTAACTGTTACAAGCAGAATACATTATATGATGCTAAATGATCCTGAGGATTTGAGTAATGCTTATAAAGTCTCAAACTCCAATAATGGTGATACTCCTGACTGTTAGACCTCCACGTGGTGCATCCTGGACTAGGTGCCTACAGACCTGTAGGCATTCTAGACAAATAACAGCAGGGACCGAGTCCACAGCGGTATATTTGTTTTTACTGGACTCCTGCTTAGTGAAGGGGTGTTAGCATACACCCTAGATGCAAAAAAAAGTATCTCAAAGTATTCGTTTACCATATGTAGCCGGTAAGGCTAAGGGAGTTCACCTTGACAGAAAATTAGGCTTCAGGTCCTTATCCTGTGCAAACAATTATGATACTTTGTTCAACCAGAAAATATGTGATAGAATCAGCTGATGAGACCCCCAGGGCATTTAATCTCTCTAACGAGTCTAGAGAAGGACCGAAGTTGATTGGTTTGCATGGAAAAGTTAACAAAAATTTACCCTTGTTAACTAATAATGACGAGCCTGACTTAAAGTCACTAAAGTGTGAACGGTCAGCCTCTGATGGCCCCCATGGATCCATCAACCGGCGTTATCCCTCTCATCCCCCGACGAAGATTGTCTTGGTAACTCCTGTAAACACTGGCGCCGTCCAAGGAAGCAATCTTCTAGCCGAGAAGCTTTATTTACCCCACCAAGTTCAATTAGCATCCGAAATACTCTCTCGCATAGAACATGGAACGTACAATCACTGTCATCTGTTTCGACTCAAGCATTTACTGCCGCAGAGCATAAGTCGTTATAAGATTGACATTGCTTGTCTTCAGGAAACAAGACTAAATTGTTCGGATCCGTTTTGTCTTCCTACAACTTTCCAGTCTGTTGCATTATTTCTCCCATCACCTTGTGCATCAAATCCAGCTTACCACGGGGTTGCTTTTTGTCTATCCTCAAATGCTTTCGGTGCGTTAATTGACTGGAAGGGCATATCTACACGATTAGCGTTCGCGCGCTTTAAAGTATCCAATTACTCAATGGCCGTTATCAATGCTTATGCTCCAACCAATAACTTTAGTGAAAAAGAAATAGATGAGTTTTACAAGCAACTAGAAGATTTATACTTCCCGGCTCAAAATCTCATCCCAAATTATCGTTATTGGAGGAGATTTCAATGGCAGAGTTTGCAGGATGATGTCAACCGTTCCTGGATTAGCCCTTGGACAAAATCGCGCGATCAATGCGAGAACGGAAGAAGATTAAGTGAATTCGCTGCTAGGTGCAATATGGTTCTCACGAACACATTCTTCCAACACCCCACGAAACATTTGACAACATTTCGTTTAAGCTGTGATAGATACTCTTCCCAAATTGATTAAGTTCTGGTTAACAAACGCTGGTTCAGTGCAATAAAGAATTCCCGCGCATATAGAGGTTGCCGAACAGGAAGTGAGAATGACACCGATAATTCGCTTGTTTCATGTTCACTTCGGGTCCACGTCTCAGAGTGACAAAGGCTAGCCCCTGAAATTCATGCTCCGGATTATTCCCTACTAACTCACAGTGACTATACTGACAAGTTCTCCAAAGCCTACTTATCAGCTCCAGCTGTTCCAAGTTGCAGTATAGGAATAAATCGACCATAGAACACTTTGAAACGAAAGATCGAGCTAGCTAGTTTAGAGCTTCCCTGTTTAACCAACTTCAAAAACCAAACTGGATGTCCGCCAATTCTCGATATCTCTATACACAAGCAAAGATATCACGAGAAAAGCGAAGCAAGATCATTACGTGCGGAATTTCGAAAAAGTTGTTATGAGGAGGATGAACAAAGATACTGGGATTCTGTAGCAGATGAGCTAGAGGTTTGCTCGCCATAATGACAGCGGGAAAATATACAAGAAATTGGAACAACTCTACCGTGGTAACAAAGTAAAAGTTGGATCGTCTGGCATCTCGGGAACAAAGACTGGTTACTCCACTTTAACCAGGACTTTAAACCATCCTGAAACCACAACAGGCTGGCTGCAAGATGAATCCAATCTTGACACAGTTCCTCCGGCAACTTATCCAATCTCCGTAGATCCCCCAACTGTCGATCATATTATGCGCATATGCAGTAAACTCAAAGCTAGAAAGCCGCCGGATTCGACGGAATTCCCTCCATATGTCTTCAAATATGGTCCCTCGAGACTTGTTGAAGATTTACATGGCATTATATCGGATTTCTGGACAACTGAGCAGTGCCCTGAAGACTGGCACCGTGCTACTATTGTTCCTGTTCACAAGAAAGGAGATCGGCAAATACCTGCTAACTACAGAGGCATCAGCTTACTTTGCATAACTGCCAAAATTGCCACCTCAGCAATAGTTGAACGGATTCGCCCGGAGAGGGAGAAAACCACTCGTCTTAATCAAACGGGTTTTTGCCCTGGTATGGGATGCATCGATCAAATTCATACACTTCGACGCATTCTTGAATTTCGGGCAAAGTTTTTTAGCGTCCTACGTATTTAGCGTTTATTGACTACTCTTCAGCTTTTGACTCGCTAAACAGAAACGACTCTGGATAGCTATGTTACGTGATGGAACTCCGCTGAAACTGGTAAATCTCCTACGTGCTTTGTACAAGAACTCAACTGCTGTAATCCGTAATTGCAACAGATCTACTACAAAGCCATTTGAAATTTGCAGTGCTTCTATACGCAGCTAAAACCTGACTCTACAGGGTCTGAGATCTCGAAGTTTAACAAATTTGAGGCAAGATGTCTCAGATATATTTGGCACAATACTCATTTCGCATTATCCATATCAGGAGACTGGACAAAATATATCAGTATCCATCAAATTCGAGATGACCTCCAATTCCATGATCTTTCTTCCTTGGTGTCGCGACAACGTAGATTGCGCTGGTTTGATCACGTTCTTCGTAAAAATCCTGATGCAATCTCACGTTCAGTAACTTTGGCTTGTCCAAACGCCGATTGGAAGAAAAGGAAAGGTGGTCAGAAACGTACTTGGATGGACGCTGTTCGGGACGATCTTCACCTTATTTTGGCCGAGGCTATTTCTTGGAAACAATGGCAAAGTCACTGGACTGACATATCTGTGCTCGCCTCCAAAAATTGTGAACAATGGAGGGGAATTATTCGTGATGCTTTGAAAACTTGGAACTAATAAAGAGGTAGCTTTGCCACCAACTTTTGTTTTTTGTTTGTTGTTGTTACAAGCAGAATACATTATATGATTATTATGTATTTATCGCATTTGTATAAAAAGGTAGAAATGCATTTACATTTTTACATTTTACATTTTTTAAATATAATTTTGTTGTGTACATTTTTAGATTGACAATTTACAAATAAAATAATTAATTATTTCTTTATAAATGTGATTTTGTTAAATTAAGCTCCATAATTGTCAAGTGCATTTATTTAAAAATAAAAATAAAAAACAATTTTATAAAAGCGTTTCTACACATATTTTATTTTTTACAATTATAAATTACAAAAAAGTAATTTAATATGATTTGTAAAAATATAATAAACTTTTTCAGTCTTGCAACAAATGGTAATCTATATTGGGGCTAAAATAAGCCCTGCAAAAATTAACATTGAAATTGATTGATCTTCCTAACATCACTTAAACATATTTAGCACATTATCATTTTACTAAAATAACCCTTAAACATCACTTTAACAATACTAATAATTAGAACAATATAAATTATTTTTTACAAGTACCATTACCAAAACTTTTGTATATCCCAAAAACCCAGAATTTTAACAATATTGATATTTAAATAATACGTTTTTAATACTTGCATAACTTATAATCTAAAATCAGTTAAATATAACACATTTAATATTATACAATAAATATATTACGTTTATAATTAAAAAAAAATAAAGTAATTGAGTAAAACTGTCAAACTATTTTTACTAAAAAGCTGAGTAAACTTTGTGCATGAAATAAATTATCAATCATTTAAAAATATGTTAAAAAGTTTTAATATTTTGATTGAAAAATTGTTTCTTTTACAATTTAGCACAAAATAGTAGATAATAAATATACTATAAAAGATTAATCTACACCCTAGCCGGTTCGACATCAGATTGAGAGAAAAGGACGGATTAATCATTAAATTTGAACCGGTCACTGTTAGAAAGTATTGGTAGAGAAACAACAATAGGACACCATTTTATCAAACTAATCTCGAATGTGAAAGCGTTATGATTAAGGGTTTGGTTATATCCGACCAACATTTGAATCATTAATATAAGCCATCTTGGAAGCCAATTATGTAATTTTAGTTTTATATAAATCAATGTTGTTTTTCATGCTCTCTGAGCGATAAGAAGTTTGAACTAAATAAATAATTTATAATAGTAGATTTATTAATGTCAAACTACTTAATGATTTATTTAAAAATATTGTATTATTTTTCATTGCGCATTAATAATTATTTTTATTAATATTAAATATGAATGACGTAATTTACCATATATTAATTAAGCTCAAAACCACATTTACTATTTTAATACTATATAATTGTGTACAATAAGGGCACCACAAATAGACTGTGAATAACCTTGTTGAAATATACTTTTAATAAATTAGTTACTTATCCAAATTACAACTTTTCAAGATTACATCAGCTTTATTTTATATTATTATTTGAATAAATTTACCTTGTTAAACGTCACCCTCCTACATTCATTTAAAATGTTCAGTCACAATTTTCTAAATATTGCTAGTTCACATGAAATAGCACTCATTGGTTGATATTATGTTTGGTCGTTTATTGGTGATACAAATTAGTTACCAAATTAATTTCATTGTTCCAACATATCATGCAAAATTATATAAAGCTAAATTGCATCAAACTTATTAAATTGGTAATGATGAAAGTTAATATAATTCCAGTGTTAGTTTTAATAGCGTTTGTTAATTACATTTATGCTTCTAAACGTAAGTTGTATTAATATAATTTTATCAATATTAATAAATTACTCATTGGTATTTATTAAATATTTTTAAAACATATTTAATTAATATTTAAATAAAGCATAGTTTACAATCTATTACTTATATTTATTATTTATTTATTATTATTATTTATTACGTAGATCTATTATGTATTATTGTATTATTTATTACCGTTTCTAAATATAATAAAATTGTATAAAAAAATTAATATTACTTAATAATTAGAATTTATTATATTTTTAAAGTAAAGTAAAAGTCGTAGAAAAGGTTACTTTATTTATAAGAAACAGTACATAGAAATATTAATTTAAATAATTTAATTTTTTACTATAAAATGTATAACACATATATGTTATTGCTGCCAGTAAGATGCGAACAAAGTGGTTAAATGAATTTAAATGAATTTAATTACATAATAAAAAACAGAAACATACTCATTATTTAGTTATGTTTTGTTACACATAAAAACTACTTTAAAAATACTACATATTTTAATTTAATATACCATAAAGGATTACATTTCTGATACTGAAGATGCTGCATAGCAAGTATTAGATTTTTTTGCAGTTTGCATAACCCTTTAATCAGTAATTATATTAAACATAAATCCTTATACATTAGTGTGCATTTAATAAATTGTTTTAAAATTAAGCACAAAATATTATGTTTATATATTTATATATACACTAGTTATCTAATTGTTTATTTGTATTTGAATGGGCTTTATAGAAGATTTAACCTGTCATCATTGTTCTAATTGTTCTAATCCGTTGCCTGAAATGCCAACAAAGAGTGGTTGCACATCATGTTTTGTAAGTAACAATAAAACATTTTTAATTATTGTACAACTGAAAATATAATGTTTACAGTATTTTAATAGCAAAAGATTCCACATTACCATCTAACAAGATACCAATACTTGACACGCGAATCCAATACCATCAATTTGATCTTTTCTTTTTCTACACAAATTAGGAAACAATTAAATAATACACTTGCTTAATAATGTCTTTATAAAGACAGTAATTTCTATTATCTGTGCAACTTGAAACCGTTACTTGTTACACCCTGCTTTACTATAAAAGTTAAGCATATATTTCAATTATATTTAAAAAAATGTTTTTTATTAAAGAAATACAGAACTAACCATCTAAAACCAATTATTATTTTGCAATAGGTATAAATTAAAAAAAACTTTTATTCAAAAAAATAAATATAAATAACAGTATTTTTAATTTCAGATGTTTTAATTTTATTGTAGAAAGAAGTTTACAATGACGGCTATGTCACTCGACGTTGTAATCGTGATTATTCCTGTTCTGAAGACTTTGCCGATATTGAAAACGTTACATTTTTTGGGTGTTGTAATACTAATTACTGCAATTATTCTAACTCCCGTGTCAAATTCAATTACACACTTTTCTTAATTTTTGCAATATTTGTTGGTTTCCACTACATCCATTAAAAAACGCGAATTATATTGTCCAACACAAACACTACTCAATTCAATTAAAAGAATTTAGAATATTGTATTTTGTTATTATGTTATGTAATGTTTATTTGTGTATACTACTTAATTTTGATACAAGTATTGTTTAAATATTTTAAATAAAGTTTATAAAACAGATTAAGGCTCTATTTTAAATTTTCATTAATAAACAGAAATATAAATCATTGCAATTGAATATTAACCAATGTTCAATGCTTGATAACAATTGTCTTTTAAACACTAGAAAAATAATACTTTTATTGTAACTTCTAGAAAAAAAATGTTATATGTAATGATTATAATTAAATCTCAAACAGATTAAAATGTAGTTTTAAATATATTTAGAGTGGTATTTTTAATATTTTGCACACACACTGTTGCGTTTACATGCAGAATACAGTACATGATGATTGTATACTTATCGCGTTTATTCAAATAATTTAAAATGCAATTTGTAACATTTATACTTTTTATAATACCTACATTATACCTATATTATATACATTTTACCTACATTAGACGAATAATAATTACAAAAGAATAATAAGTAATTGTTATACACATGACTTATATTACCAAGTATAAATTATAAGTTTGCATGTTTTTAATGTTTATTATGATTATTATTATTATTATTATTATTATTATTATTATTATTAGTAGTAGTAGTAGTAGTAGTAGTAGCAGTAGTAGTAGTAGTAGTAGTATTAATATTTTAAATGTTTTATGCAAGCAGTTAACCATCTTTGTTATTGTGAACAATTGTCAATGCTGATTGGAGATGTTAATTATATTAGAAAAGATATATCATTATCAAATTGTTAAAACATCTAATTTGAATTAAGTATTACGCATTATGCATAAATGTATATCAAATATAATTAGCTTCATTTATTACATTACAGTCAAACTCAAAACCTTATTTACTATTTTAATATTATCAAATTGTGTAAAATAATTTCTCGATAAATGGACTCCTAATAACAAACACTTCTATTACATGAATTATTTAACGAAAATGCATATGTTTTTCTACCAAAATCGTATCAGATTAATTTTTTTATCATTTGTTGAACATCATCTTTATTTTATCGGTTTAATGTATTTAGTCACATTTTTTCAAAATGTTTCTAGTCTACAATAAATAACGATAGATTATAATCTTTACTTAAAAAAACAATTTCAAATAATTATATTGGTTAACCTTTATGAGTTAAGGCACCACGTTACATTTTCCTATTAAAAGAGGATTATTTAACCTGATGGAAAAATCAATATTTGGTTGTACATTAAGGTTTGTAGTTGCCACAATGGTAACCAATAGTAGCAATATAACATTTTGTATCTTTGATCACAATATTTTAATTTTCATGCTGAGATAGAACAGTTTCTAAATGTGTAACCTAATGAGATTAGCGTTAGCTACCGGTAAGCACTAAAAAGCTGAATAAACATAGTGTATAAAATACAGCGTCAAATATTAAAGAACACGCAAAATATTTTTATTACTTTTGATAAAATAATTGTTTTTTTCCTAATTTAGCACAAAAATAATAATGCAAATAATAAATCCTTTATAGAAAATTTATCCACATTGTAGCCGTTTTCACATCTGATTGAGAGAAAATGATGGATTAATCATAAACTTTGAGCCTGTCACTGTTAAAAAGTATTGGTTGAGAAACAACAATAGGACACCATTTTATCAAACTACTCCCAAATGTAAATGCATTATGATTCTAATAACAGGGTTTGGTAATATTCGACTAATATTTCAATCATTCATATACACCATCTTTAAAGGCAAAAATATAATTTTACTTATATACAAATGAAAGTTGTTCCTCATGCTGTTTCTAAAATAACAAGGTCAAATAAATAGTTTATAATAGGAGATTTATTATTATCAAACTACTTAATGATTTGTTTAAAAATGTAGTGTTATTGTGCATTACAGATTAGTAATTATTTTTGTTAATATTGAATATAAATAACGTAATTTTCTACATATGAATTAAATTCAAAACCATATTACTATTTTAATACTATGAAACTGTATACAATAACGGCTCAATGAATTGACTGTGAATAACCCTGTTGAAGTATACTTCTAGTAAACTAGTTACTTAACTAAAATTGCATCAGATTTATTTTTAAGCGTTATATCAATATATATATATATATCTCCTAAAATTTTATATTTTTACTTGGCGCCGCTACCAGAGTGATCACAAATGTTCTGACCCCAGGTAGAGACTTGCCATTCGATTTAGACTTCGATAGGCATGAGTTCGGCTTCACTGAAATATCCACTGTTGAAAGATATTTCTGGTAAAATATTTAAAGCAAAATTCATAAAAAATTAAAAAATAACAGAATTTTATATGTTTGTGGATGATAAGAATATGCAAAATGAAATTATCACATAGTTAACATTTTTTTCTATTTTTATTTAGTATTATAAACGCAACCCAATACTTTAAATAAAACTTTTATTTTGAATTACTTTTAAATACAAATATAAATCACTGCAATTGTATAATAACCAATGTTGAATTTTTGCTAATAATTGCCTTTTGAGCATTTGCGAAACATTATGGCTATTACAAGTCATAGGCAGCTCATAATGACTATTTGTTTAGTGTACTTGTATAAATCACTTGCTCCATTGGCTTCGTCGGACCACTCAATTATTTGAGCAATTATTTGAGCAACACTGTATTACTACAAAAACTTATGTGTGTGTAGAACTTAAAAAGCATGCGCTGCTGATAATTCCAAATAAGGATGAAATAGCTGTACAAAGCTCCTGATTAACTTAAAAACACAGTAAATTTATTATACAAGTGAATCAACAATACTAATATAACATTTCTGAAAACAACTAATTCATTAAAAACCCATTGTTAAATATTTAACAATTATTGATAAATGTATTAGATAAAACTTTATTAAAAATATACAACATTTTATTCGCAATAAAACATTGTAATTATAATATACAACAGCACTCTTTAGCAATAAATCACAATACCTCCGTTTATTAAAACTTTAAAACAAACACATATAACTTGTTAAAAAACATTATATTAACCAAAACACATTAATATATAATGAAAATGTTACAAACTTGGTAATGTCAACAATTCAAGAAATATTCACTTCTATTTATAACTTCTGCCAGCTATTGTAACTTTGAAACTATCAAGGTACCAATAAAATCCTCTAAAACTTGATTTTGAATTATGACACATTCATTTTTATTGTTTAAATATTAAAAAAAAAATGTTTATACAACAAATTAAAGCTCTATGCTAACTTTGATTACTAAACACCAATATGAATCACTGCAATTTTATGTAAATCAAACAGGAATGTATGATAACAATTGTCTATTAGATATTGCCAAAATTATACTATTATTATGACTATGACAAGCCGTAAGCAGTTCATGATGATTGTATGCTTATTGCACATGTATGAATAGATTAGCATGTTACTATTTTTATATTTTTGGAATGGTATTTTATTAAGTTGCACATAAAGGAGAATGTCTTTGTTACCTACATTACAAACAAATATGGTACAAAATAATAAAAAGTAAAATTTTTTATTCCTCCATCAAAAAAATAGTAATTAATTGTAATACATTGTACAAAATAATTAAAATTAAAACTTTTCAGTCCTCCATCAAAAGAATAGTAATTAATTTTACCACACTTGTTTTGGTGTTTTTTTAAATTGAGACAATGTCGAATTACCTTCAATAATTGTCTAGTAAGTTTGTCTAAAAATAGAAATAAAAACTAATTTTATAAAACATTTTTACACCAAGTTCAATTTTTACCATTATAAATTATAATTATGAAGAACAAACTGAAAGTTTTCAGTTTCACAATAAATTGAAATCCATACAAGCAAGCAATCATGGATTGTACGATCGTAATTAATTAATGCATTCTGTTCCATCTGTGAATAAATCGGTTATAATTTAAGCAATTTGCACAACACCTTACCTCGTGTTTTCCTAAAAAGCGAATTAAATAAAATAATCAGCTACTTTTAAATTAACATATGTTAGCAGTTAACCATATTTGTCATTATTTACAACTAACAATGTCAAATGGAAATTCCAACTATATTTGAAAAGGTATATTATTATCAAGGCAAATATTTTAACTTGCTTATCTAAAGGTGTGTAATTATTAAAATAAGATAATGTTAGATTATTTTGTGTAATTGTTATGTACATTTGTCTAAAATTAGAAATAAAAACTAATTTTATGAAACATTTTTACACCATTTTCAATTTTTACAATAACATACTATAAACCAATTGCTTCATGCTTTTTATGCATAACAAAATAATACTCCTTTGTTCCACAACAAATTGAAATCCATACAACCACGCAATCTTGACTTATTTAATTGACAATTAATTAATGTATTCATTCCCACTATATATGAATCGGTTGGTATTTAGATAATATAAATAATGCAATTTGCATCAGGTGTATCTTTTTATCATTATTTTAATAAATTTCGTTTGTTAAACGCCAAATTCATTTTTCGGTTTTAAATAATCAGTCACGCATAATTTTTAATATTGTCAGTCTACATAAAATAAAGCTCTTCTTATTTCTTTACAGTTTTCCTTCCTTTATGAAGGGTCGCTGATATGAGATAACGCTCATTGGTTGAAATTATATTTGGTCGTTTATTGGTGATAAAAAATAGCTGGAAAATCTATTTAATCTTGCCAACATACTATCCAAAATTATATAACCTATTAAACCTATTAAATTGGTAGTGATAAAGGTTAACATAATTCCAGTGATCGTTTTAATTACTTTTGCTTATAGCATTAAAGTTAATAATGGTATATAAGTAGTATTTATGCAATTTTATGAATTTTAATAAATCGGATATTGTTATTGATTAAATATATTTTTGAAACATTCAATGTTTAGATATAAAATGGTTTTCTATTTATTATGCAGATTATGTTAATTAAAACATTCAGTATTGACTGTAAATATAAGAGGTTGTATAGAAAATGAATTGTAATTTATGTTATGGATTTATTATATATCTTAATTAAAACTGCAGTCCTAGAATATATTATTTCATTTATAGAAAGCAATATTTAGAATTATTAATTTAAATACTTAATAAATTGGTTCAACCGAGTTAAATTAACTCGATTAGATGAAAGCAATCAGAAATAAATCCGTTGTCTCCATTTGTTTTGCTACACATAAAAACTACATTTAAAAAACTACATATTTTAATTTAATACTTAATAAATTGGTTAAACAAAAATTTAAATTAACTCGATTAGATGAAAGAAATCAGAGATAAATCCATTGTCTCCTACATATAAAAAACTACATATTTTAATTTAATGTGCTAAAAAGGATTACATTTGTGACATTGATAATGCTGTATATTAAGTAGTGAATATTCTTTTGTATTTTGCTTAACGCTGTTATTAAAATCGTATTAAACAGTACCCTTGTATAAATGCCTACACATTAGTTGGTATTTGATATATTAATTAAAATCAAGCCGGAGTGGTCTAACGGTACAGCGCTCGAATTCGGACCTTGGTGGAGATGGGTTTGAATCCCATCACCGGCACTAAAATGCGGGTTTACGTTTGGTTTTGCTAAAATGTCCACCGTTGAAAGATGTTTCTTGTAAAACATTCAAAATAGAAAACATTATATATATATATATATATATATATATATATATATATATATATATATATATATATGCATATGCATATTATACAAGTGAATCTAACTATACCTATATAACAGTTCTAAAAACAAATAATCCCTTAAAAACCCATAGTTACATATATATGCATATTGTTTTATTCAATTACTTATTTGCATTTAAATGTGCTTTATAGCTACTTTAATTTGTTATTATTGACCCTATTGTACAGTTCCAGGTCCTATGAATGAAAACAATGTCTGTTTGTAATGAATTCACTGTAAGTTAAATAATATTCTTTTTAATTATGTCCCAACCACAACTATAATGTTTACAGTATTCAATTAGCAACAGATTCCATATTTCTATCTTTACAAGTGAATCCTTGTTTATACAAATTAGGTACTAATTAAATTACACGATTTTGTCATTTCTATGCCGCTGTTTGCTGGAAATGCATTTTTCTTATTGTTTCTGCAGCAAAATAGACTTTGTATCAAGAGCAAGTAGCTAACCCTCTGATTATACTTTCCTTTTTTTACAGCAATACCTAAAACCAACTATGGTGGAGTTGATTTTGATTGCATTATGATATATGTCATTTAATATTGGTACAATGATGCTTCTTCCGTAACTATTATAGACGCAGTGCAGCATATGCTGATCTAATTTTGTACTTGTTGCTTTTGAGTCGCAGATTTTAAATACCATATAAAATATTGTCATTAATTTTTTTCTTTAAAAGTAGAAATATAAACTAACCAAATTAATTTCACAAGTATTAATTTAGAACAGATTCTTCAGTATGTTTTACGAACACGGTAACTAAATACGAACAACAAAATAGTATTGTAAAGTTTTACCACAATTTATAATCAAAATACACACGCAACTAACAAGTTTTTGTAATCAACAAAATCTGCTTATTTAATAAAGTAAATTAAATAAATTTTGTTTGATTTTTGATACAAATCATGAAAGTAGAATAGCTATCTTTACTTGACACAATCGCTAAGTAAAAATAATCTGAAAACATGAAATTATATTGTTTCACTTACAAGTTGGTACATTGAAATTATCCGAATTGTAAATTAATTTTATTTATTAATTGAAAACATGTACACATCAAGTTTATAATAAAAACACAAAAATTAAAAAAATAACTTTATTAAACAATCAATGGAATTCATTTACACCACATATGCAAATGCACAATTTGATTTACATACAAACAAGAAATGCATCCTCTGCATATCGATTTGTTTTCATGTGCACCAAGCTATATCTTAATGACATTCAATGCGCACATCAAACCGACAATAAAAGTCCACTACTTATAAAAATAAATAATAATAATAACAAAAATAACAATTATTATTTTATATTTAATCATAAAATATGATATTTTAAAAGCCAAACCATATATTAATTTTAATAGTTTGGTAAATGAGTAATTCTAAATATTTTTGTGAATGTCGAATTAATAATTGACTTAAAATACAACAAAATTATGATAATACCTAAGTGACACATCCAAGTTTAGACGATATATCTTTATTTAGTTTAAAAATAAAGTTGTATCGTTTAAAGTTAATCTATTGTTTTATATTGTTAAAACTATTTATTAATATTCGGTCAAAATAGTTAATAAATAAATATTTTTATACACCCATGATTGACTAAAAATGCTTCTTCAGTATGTCAGTATTTTTTATTAGCATTTTAATTTGATTTAATTTACAGACTCTTACAAATCTTATCAATGTTCAAATTGTCCTAATGTGACAGACACAACCCGGGATAGTGAAGGATGCGTGTCATGTGGTGTACGATTATGTGTGATGTTTATTATTTTTATACCACCACAAGTATAATATTTATTAATTAAAAGGCCGTAGTAGAAACATCTTGTAGCAACGTGGATTAGGATTTAGTACCGATTGTAGCGATCAAACCCATGCCCACTAAGGTGCGTGTCGAACGCTGTATCGGTGAACCACCCAGTGTTATATCTGCAAATGTTGCATATACTCACATCTATTAACATTCATTTATTCCTTTCCTCGTTTACGTAAATTAATTTATAAATAAACTATACTTATTGTACAAAAGTTCTATTTGCTTTATATCTACAACTTGAAACCGTTTACTTGTTACCCATTGTTTAGTTAAACAGCAAACTATATTGTTTTGCTATACATAAAAGCTATTTTTAAAATACTAAATATTTTAATATAATGTGCTACGTCTTATTATTGTTATATGAATTAGTTTATATTTTATTTAAAAAGAATTTATATTCACAAAAATATTAATATTAGGCAGTTCATAATGGTTATATGTTTATCTCACTTGTATAAATAAATTAACATGTTACTATTTTTGTGTTTTTTAAATGGTGTTTCATTAATTGACATACAATACAGAAAAACGAGCAGAATAAGTTTCTCGCATACATTACAAGTTTGCGATTTACAAAAAATTACTAATTAATAGTAAAACACTTGCTTTCGCGTTTTTTAAAATAACATACGCTGTATATATATCGGAAAATAGAAATAAAAGGTATTTTTATAAAATCTTTTCATACAAATTTCAGCTTTTACAATTATATACTGCAAACCAATAAGTTTATATGCTTTATACAGAACGAAATAGAACTTCCCAGTTTTTATGCCTACGTTACACGTACGCAATAAATCTTTGTGTAAAATTGAATAGAACATAAATTATCTCACATTTAAAATTATTTTGGCAATTTTATCCATTTTTTAAAAATCTAATATTAAATTATTATTTTTATTTTCTATAAGTTTATTATTCAAATTCCTTTTAATTTTGGAACAATAAAATTAACATACTTTTTGCTTGTAGATACATTCAGACCATTTATGTTTAATTGGAAAAATGTTTTCTTCACAAAAGTTTCTACACACCAGATACGTTTATTTTACTAATTTTCGAGATTTACTAAACTTCACTCCGTTTTCAATATAAAATATGACCTAATTTAATTTTATTGACTAATCAAAATTTAGAATAAACCTATATAAATTAATAAAATAAACAAGATAAAATTGCCCCATAATGTACCAACCTTTTAAAACTAACCACATTAACCTTATTTATTATATTAGGTATTTCTATTGTACCAACTTTTATTTAAAAAATAATTTTAAAATTATTTAATTTAATTTATTATAAAATTGTTTTTATATATCCAATTAAATATTTGATGCAAAATTATTTGTTTACATTATTTATATTAAATGTTTTAAATCCTTTAAAGCATCTTGCTAAAATTATAACTACAATAATTTCCCAATCTTTAAGATTTTGTTGGTACGGATCTATTATTGCATTTCTATGTACTTTTCAGCACATTATCTATATAGAGAACATATGTAAGCAACTTATTTTGCAAACAAATTGTGACATTAACAAAATCCACACTACATGTTTATTTTACAAATTTTCGAGGTTTACTAAACGTCACGCCATTTTTAATATAAGATATAAACTGATTTAATTTTATTGATTAACTAATATGTAGCGCATTTTTATGTAAATTGATACAATAAACCAGAGAAAATTACCATAAAATGTACCAACATTTTTATTGTACCTATTTTTGTAAAACACAGCATTTATAAAGTATTTATATTAAATTATTGTTAAATTGTTTTTATTTATTCAATTAAATGTTTTGTGCAACATATTTTGCTTATATGAAGGCACGTATTTTTAGAAAAAATAAGAATTTAATAACAATAGTTTTTATTAATTTATTCAATAAATACATGAAAAATTAAAACAATTTAAATTTTTATTGCAAAATAATTTAAATTTGAATATTGCAGGTAGTCATGGTTTTTATTATAGTAAATTTATAAAACGTATAATCGTAGTACATTTGTGTACTTTGTTTTATGTTTATAAAAAACTATTAAGAATTATTTGCATTTAGTAACAAAATAATTTTTTTAATATCGGCGTTGCGATAAATGAAATAAAAGACATCAAGTCGTTGCTTTTTATTTGTGTTTAAAAAACAATTGTAACCATAACACTTGCATGGCAAACATTAAACGATTAACTTATAAAAGATAATTGATAGTAAATCTATTTTTCATCAGTGTATAGTTTAAACACAATCCCCACGTAAAACAGTTACAATAACATTTTAAAATCATTATGGGTACGCGTAATACATCAATTAAAGTATTTAACAATACTATTAGCATCGAAATTTATTATTAAATGTTTAATTAAAAAAGTAGTTTATTATTTTAAACAGTACGGTTAGTGTTGCATAAAAACATTTATTACTTAAATTAAATAAGTAGTATTTTGTTTTATTTAATAATTACTACTTATTTAATAAATAATATTTTTATTCGTGTTTTGTGTTGATTATTGCAGGTAGTCATGATTTTTATTATAGTAAATTAAAAAAAGCATTTTTTACAAAATAAATTTTATAAATTGTAAAATTATTTTACTATTTTTAGGATACTAAATAATGTATTTTGAAAAACAAACTTATATTTGTTTATGAATCCTTAACTGTTTAGCTCCCTATCGTATAGTACATTTGTGTACTTTGTTTTATGTTAATGAAAAACTATTAAGGATTATTTGCATTTAGTTACATAATAATTTTTTTAAATATCAGCGTTGCAATAAATGAGATAAAATACATCAAGTCGTTTAAAGAACAATTGTAACCATAACACTCGCGTAATAAACATTGAACGAATAACTTATAAAAGATAATTGACAGTGTGTTTATTGTTCATTAGTGTATAGCTTAGACACAAACCCCACGTAAAACAGTTACAGTAACATTTTTTGAGTCGATATGGGTATGCGTAATATCTCAATTAAGCGATATAACAATATTATTAGTGGCGAAGCTTATTGTTAAATGTTTAATTCAAAAGTTAGTCTATTATTTTAAATAGTATTATTAAAGTTGCATAAAAACATGTATTACTTAAATTCAATAAGTAGTATTTTATTTTGTTCAATGAATAATACTTATTTAATAAATAATGTTTTATTAGTGCTTTGTGTAGATTAACCTTTATTATAATTTAATATACTATTAATGGCATTGATTAAATAATTAATCCTTTATTTAATGCAGTGTAATTTTTTAAATTACCCTGCACTTGTTGCTTGTAACACAGTAGGTAATAAATCCGAATCTACAAAATACTTAGAATACAATTCTGTTTTTAAATCCATCCATTATTCATATTTATTTTTAATAATCAATGTTTAAAATACAGATTCAAAGTGTTTTTATAAAGTTTATTTTAAATATTTAATGAATAGAAGTACTTGTAAGCAAAATTTAATAATATACACAAATAAAAAGTACAAAATATAATAAAATACAATGTTAAAATCGTTTTTTTAATGTATGCAGCGTTAAATAAAAAGCAAAAGAAATCCCATCATTTGATGTGCACGATCTTCAATATCAGAAATGTAATTTGTTCTGGCACAATATATTAAAATATTAAAAAATTATAACGTGTGCTTATTTGTAATAAATTAAACTAAGCAAATAATTTTATTTTTATTTTTTATGCAATTGAATAAATGAATTTCGTTCATCCACTTTGATTTTATGTAACTGGGAAAATTAACACATTATAGTGCCGTATAATTAATATTTTTTATAATAAAAAACATTAAATTTATTAATCATTTACAATAATGTTTCCAAATTTTTCTTTCTATAAATAAAGTAATGTTTCCTACGGCTGTTGAATTATTTAACATATATACTATAATTGAGTACTATTTTGCAACAAGCATAAATCTAAAACAATTTTTTTTGCTGCAATTAATATAGGTAACAGTAATTTCTAAAATTGGTTTTAATGTCAGATTGGTTAATTTTATTGTAGAAAGATAATCTCACAGAAGGTTATGCAGGTCGAGAATGTAATGCAAAACAACACTGTTCTTTAACATATTATATATCCGATGGAACAAAAATTATGTCATGTTGCGACACCGAATTCTGCAATTATTCTAACTACTGTGTCAAATTCAATTACACACTTTTCTTAATTTTTTAAATATTTGTTGGTTTCTACTACATCCATTAAAAAACGCAAATTATATGGTCCAACACAAATACTACTCAATTCAATTAAAAGCATTTGGAATATTGTATTTTATTATATTTTGTACTTTTTTGGCTGTGTTCTTTTCAATTGTAATACGTGTAATTTTAATATTTAAACAAAATGGAGCTCTATTTTAAGATTTAATTATTCAATACAAATATAAATCACAGCTACTGCATGATAACCAACGTTCAATGTTTGATAATAATTGTCTGTTAAATTTTAACAAAATAATACATTTTCTGTAACTGTCACAAGCACAATGCAGTACCTTTGGATTAAATTATTTGCGTTTGTGCAAAATTGTTGAAATGCAATTTTGAATAGTATTAAATTAAATTACACATATCTCAAAAACTAGAAAACATTTTGTTGCATGCGTTTTATGTATAGAATTTACTAAAGAAAAGAAATTAATTGTAAAATACACGGCTGAGTGTTTTTGAATAAACAAAATATTCTCAAATCATGTTCCATAATTGCCAAGTTTATTAATACAAACACACAATTATCTATTCTCCAATCGACAATTAATTAATTTATTCTATTCCTTCTATAAATAAATCGATTAATTTCTAAATAGAGTAAACAATACAGTTTGGTTTACACGTCAAGTCGTGTTTTTCTAGAAAGTGAATTAAATTAAATAATCATCTTCCTTTTAATTAACATATGTAAGCAATTCACTATATTTGTCAATGTGTACAGCTATTAATGTTAATTGAAGATTTTAATTATATTGTAAAATATTTATTATTATCAAACTATTTAAACATTTATTTTAAATTAAGTATTACTTTACATTACATGTAAACATTTATTTTTAATTTATATTAAATATTAATAACGTAATATTTTGCATTTGAATTAAACTCAAAACAACATTTACTATTTTTATACTTATGGATTGCACTCATTTCAACAATTCCCGCAAAAATATATGAAAATATAAAATCCAAAGTAATTTGTTTGTCCGATAGGTTTTCGTAAAAATAAATAGTAAAAATTAAACATAATGTGAAGTACTAAATAGTTGTTTTACTTCTAAATCTTTTATAATAAATAATTAATACTTAATTTATATACTCAAAATCATTATCGAAAAATGCATTTTAATACTCTAAGTCTATGTTTCTGCAGCAAAATTAAACATTGTTGATTCGGCATAATAAAAATATTAATTTAAATTTTTATTAAATAATTTATTTTAAAAAATTAATTATTTAATATTTTTTTAATATATATTGTTTAAAATATATTTGTTGCTTCAAAATTAATTTATTTTTCCGAATGTTTTTCATAAAAATAAATAGTAAAAATTAAAAATAATGTAAAGTACTTAATAGTTGCTTTATTTTAAAATGTAGTATACATCTTTTTTATAGTAAATAATTAGTACTGAATTTATATACTCAAAATCACTATCAAAAATACATTATAATACTCTAAGTTTATGTTTCTACAGCACAATTGAACATTGTTCTTACGTCATAATAAAAGATTTAATTTAAATTTTTAAAAAATTATGTACAAAAATTAATTATTTAATAATAAGCTGTGTCATAATCTTACAAAGTTAATTTTAATTGTATTTCACTAAAATAAAAATTATTATATTGTTGGAAATTGCTATTTAATGGTTCTAATATTACCAACATTTATTTTGTTTTTTGTATAATGAAACCTATCATGTATAAGCAGCACACTTAACATTAATTGGTCATATATATTTGTAACATAATAAGAGAAAAATGACTAAAATAAATATGCCATGTTGTACAAAGATTGCCCGGTTAGAAAACTGTGGAAGACAGGAAGGTCAACAAATAATTTGGACGAGCATTGTAACACACAAAGTCAGTTCTTTTCTATATACCATGTCATGTCTTTATTGTAATCAAAATACATAAGGTTATTTGACGTTGGTTGGTTTAATTACTTCTGTAAAGTGCTTTAACCAACTGGATGATGGCTTATCATCTGTTAAAAGTAAACAGCCAATTGTTTTTCTGTAATTGGAATATAGGTGTTTTTAGAAAATAAAATGGATTTTACTAATTATTGGGATTATGTTAAGTATACCATTATAAATATTTATAAATATTATCAAGTTGTATGGAAAGTAAATATTATTTTTGATAGGTAAATTATCAACCGTAGAAAATATTACTTTATTTGTAAAAAGTAGTATTTAAAAATATTAATTTAAATAATTTAATTTTTTTACTTTATAAATTATTAATTATACGGCACAGTTATATATGTTTTTTACAGGCAATATAAAAGCAATGTAGTTAAATAAAGTTTAATTAACTCGATTTAATAAAAAAAAATCAGAAATACATTCATTGTCTACTTTTGTTTTGCTACATATAAAAACTACTTTTAAAATATTAGATATTTCAATATAATGTGCTATGTCTGATTATTGTTATAGGAATCAGGTGACATTTTATATAAAAAGAATGTATATTGACAAAAAATATTAATAAAATTCTAATTGTATTTATTTTTAATATAGTATTGTATAATGTTTGATTAAACTGAGTACATTTTTGCTACAAATGTTTTAGCTTAATAAAAAGTTCTTGACTTTTACTTCGCAATTGTTAATACCCAAAATTTCTAAATTGTATCTTTTTATTTCTCGAACTAATTGTTGTAACTGTTTAGTACAATAAAGTGTGCGCATATTCCTTAATTTAAAACCGGTGAGCTGTTCGGAATTGAAGATTCTACTAAACAAAAATTAAACTTTTTTAGCTTTTGCACGGTCTTGTCATGTAAGTCGTGCCATTATTTCTATCCCGTTGTTTACTGCAAAGGCCTTTTCTTACTGTTTCTGTAACAAAATGGACTTTGTATAGAGACAAAGTAGCTAACCTTTTACAGCAATAATTGAAAGCGATTATTACATTATGATATATATCATTCAAATATTGGCACAATGATTTATTTTAAAAAATATTATTATTGTGCATTACACATTAATAATTATTTTTATTCATATTAAATGTAAATAACGTAATTTTCTATGTATGAATTAAACTTAAAACCACATTACTATTTTAATGCTATAAAATTGTATACAATAATGGCACAATGAATTAACTGTGAATGACCCTGTTCAAATATACTTCTAATAAATTAGTTACTTAACTAAAATTGCATCAGATTTATTTTTAAGTGTTATTTCAAAATATATTTATATATGTGCTAAAGTTTTGTATATTAAACGTTATTATTTTTATATTTTTTATTAATTTTCATTAAATTGCACACAATGCACAAAACAAGCAGAATAATATTGTTGCATACATTACAAGTATGCAATTTATAAAAGAATAATAACTAATTGTAATATACTTCTTTGGGGGTATTTTAAATATAAGGCAATGTCAAATTACCTGGTAAATTTGTCTAAAAATAGAAATAAAAACTAATTTTATAAAACATTTTTACACCAATTTTAATTTTTACAGTTATAAATTATAATTATGAAGAACCAATTAAAACCTTTTAGTTCCACAACAAATTGCAATCTATACAAGCATGCCATTGTGTATTATTCAATCGAGAATTAATTAATGTTTTCTATTCTTCCTGTAGCTGAATCTGTTGGTATTTCGACAATACAAGTAATGCAATTTGCACTAAACGTTACTTCGTGTTTTTCCAAAAACTATATTAAATTAACTAATCAGCTACGTTTTGATTAACATATGTAAGCAGTTAACCATTTTTGTCGTTATGCACATCTCTCAACGTTACAGTGGGTAACGAAATTGAATCCTATATAAACCTACTACGTTATATAAAGGTATTTAACACTTGTTAATTATTTTAAACATATCAAACAGTTATTGTTGGATTAAGGCGCTGACCTGACCAGATAGGACGTGGGTTTAAGTTTATGTGTGTGTAAAACTTAAAATGCATGCGCTGCTAATAATTCCAAATAAGGATGGAACAGCTGTACAGTGCTCCTGGTTGACCTGAAAACATAGTAAATTTCTTGTACAAGTGAATCTAAAAATACTAATATAACATTTCTGAAAACAAATAATTCCTTAAAAACCTATTGTTAAATATATAACAATAATTGATAAATACATTAGATAAAACTTTATCAGAAATATACAACATTTTATTCGCAATTAGACATTGTAATTATAATATACAACAACACTCTTTTTAGCAATAAATCACAATACCTCCGTTTATTAAAACTTCAAAACAAACACATGTAACTTGTTAAAAAACATTATATCGACCAAAATACATTAATATACAAAGAAAATGTTACAAACTTTGTAATGTCAACAATTCAAGTAACATTCACTTCTATTTATAACTTCTGCAAGCTATTGTTATTCTGAGACTATCAAGGTACCAATAAAATCCTTGGAAACTCGATTTTCCATATCACACGGCAACTAAATACGCACAACAAAATAAATTTGTAAAGTCTTACCACAATTTTTCACCAAAATATGCATGCAACTAACAAGTTTTGTAATCAACAAAATGTGCTTATTTAATAAAAGTGAATTAAATAAATTTTGTTTGATTTTTGATGCAAATCATGAAAGTAGAATAGCTATCTTCACTTGACACAATCGCTAAGTAAAAATAATCTGAAAACATGAAATTATATTGTTTCACTTACAAGTTGGTACATTGAAATTATCCGGATTGTAAATTAGTTTTATTTATTAATTGAAAACATGTACACATCACGATTATAATAAAAACATGAAAATAAAAAAACTTTATAGAACAATGGATGGAATTCATTTACACCCTATATGCAAATGCACAATCTGATGTGCATACAAACAAGCAATGCATTTTTTGCATATTGATTTGTTTTTATATCCTTCAAGCTAAAGCTTAATAACATTTACTGTGCGCATCAAACCGACAATAAATGTACACTACGTGTTAAGTGGCGTGCTGATCAATTCTATACCACTACCTGGATTAAAGGTCGACATCAACTTAAGATGGCAGAACAATTTCAAAATTAATTTTTGAAAGTTATTAACATAATTAATTTTAACAATTTTGATTACTTTTCCATTATCATGTGACAATAAATAACAAGTATTCAGCTTTTCACCAAATTTGCATTAGATTTGTGTTTTATCACTATTTCAGTTATTTTTTTTACGAATTCTATTCTCCATTTATTGGTTTACAATGTTCAAACACACTGTTCTTTAAATGTTACTAGACTACATAAAATGATGCTTATTGGTCGAAATTATGTTTGTCCGTTTATTGCTGATGAAACTTATCGACCATATCAATTTAACCTTGCCAACATACAATCCAAATTTAAATATAACCAACTTGCATCAAACCTACTAAATGGGTAATGATGAAAGTTAGTATGATTCCAGTTGAAGTTTTAATTGCTGTTGCTTATAGCATTAATGCTAAAGAAACGAAGTTGTATTTATTTGATTTTATTAATATTAATGATCTAGCCTTTATATTTATAATAAAACATTTAAAATTTAAATAGAAAACAATTTTTAATTTATTATACATGTCATTTTTTACGTATAACACAAATTTCTCTAAAACAAATACTACTTAATAATATTAATTTAAATGCCAAATAAGTTGGAATTTATTTTTCATAATAATAAATGATAATAATGACAAAAATAACAATTATTATTATTATATATTTAATCATAAAATATAATATTTTAAAAACCAAATCATAGATTAGTTTTGATATTTTGATATAGGAGTAATGCTAAATATTTTTGCGAATGTCGAATTAGTAATTGGCTTAAAATTCAACAAAATTATGATAATACCTAAGTGACACATCCAAGTTTAGACGATATATCTTTATTTAGTTTCATAATAAAGTTGGATTGATTAAAGTTAATGTATTGTTTATATTGTTAAAACTATTTATTAATATTCGGTCAAAACATTTAATAAATAAATATTTTTATACACCCATGATTGTTTCTTAAATTTTCCTTCACTCATGTTAGTATCTTTTTTGTTTTGTTAATTAAAGTCAGTATATTGTTTTATATTGTTAAAACTATTTATTAATATTCGGTCAAAATATTTAATAAATAAATATTTTTATACACCCATGATGGACTATAAAATGCTTCTTCAGTATGTCAGTATTTTTTATTAGCATTTTAATTTGATTTAATTTACAGACTCTTACAAATTTTATCAATGTTTAAATTGTCCTAATGTGGCAGACAACCCGGGATTGTAAAGGATGCGTATAATGTGGTGTACGATTATGTGTGATGCCTATAATTTTTAGTTCACCACAAATATAATATTTATTAATTAAAAGGCCGTAGTAGAAACATCTTGTAGCAACGTGGATTAGGATTTAGTACCAATTGTGGCGATCGAACCCATGCCCACTAAGGTGCGTGTCGAACGCTGTATCGGCAGACCACCCAGTGTTATATCTGCAAAAGTTGCACATTTTTCTGTGACGGTATCAATCTAGCTATTTATTAACATTCATCTTGAAAATTAAAAATTAATTTGTTCTCTTAATGCTTTTCTGTAAAAAAAATTATTAAAAATTTAAAATAATATTACACCCATTTTAACAATTAACGCAAAAAATTACAAAGGTATTAAATATAAATTAATTTGTTATGTCAATTGTTTTTTTAGTAAAAACAAATATCGGGAATTAAAAATAATGTCTTGTGCTTCATAGATCCTTTATATATACTTAGTAATATTTATTTAAGAAGGCTGAGTCGGCCAAAATAGCATATTTTAAAAGCTACTTCTATATTAACGTGGATAATAAGTTAAAATTACACGATTTTTATAATAATTAAATAATTATTATTTTGTATGCTTAATTTCATTAAAAATGAACAAAAACTAATTCTTAAAGTTGATGTTAAACACATTCAAATCTGCTCTGATTGTGATGTCATAATAATTATCAAAATAAACATTTAATTATTCTAATCTATATAAATAAAAATAATAATCAATTTTTTTAATTTTAAATAAAAATTTAAAAATAAATTTAATAAATTATTATTTACGTTTAACCTTGAGATTCCGCTCATCCGCTAATTTTGCTTTCTGATTGTATTGTTTTTGAAATGGAGAATAGTGATTAAAAATGTTTTCATCTTACCGAAAATGAATACCGTGTTATTAAAGAATTAAAAAATGAAGTATTTTTACCAAAAAGATTAGCAGATTTATATAGAGTTAACCTTTCAACAATTTATCGGATTGTCAACGGTCAAAAACCACGAAATTATGATAATGTTGGAAGAAAACGTGCAACAACAAGTACAGATGATCAAAAAATTATTATAGAGTTAAAAAAATTATAATAAACCTATTTCAGAAACTAAAAGAAATAGTTTAAACAATTTTACATATTCCACTATAAGAAACAGAGCAATTGAATCTGGTTTAACTCTACAATCACCAAAGATTAAATCATTTATTACCAAAAAACAAAAGGATGACAGATTAGGCTTTTGTAAACTATGGAGTGAACGATACTTATGTTATTGGCGTTCCGTGTACTTTGCCGATGAAACAATAATTCGGGACAAACCATTTGGCTTTAAAAACAGTGTTGTGTGGGACAAGTTTTCAAAAATATTCACTCCCGGTTGTTAGAAAGAAAGCCCACCCTCAACAATTAATGTGTTGGTTTGGTATTAAGTATAATCAACCTATCAAATGGAGAATTATATCTGGTACCTTAAATAGTAAAAAATTAATTTCAGTTATGAAGGATGTTTTTCATTATGAAATGCAGCAGACTTACACGGAGGTTACTACTGTTTTTCAAAACAATGCTTTATGTCATACGTCCAAAAAGGTAACGTCATATTCATCTAAGTTCACTATATTTGCTTTATATTTACATTTAGACAGTAGAGGGGCTAAAATCAAAAAAGCTATCTTTTACTCAATTGCCACCTAACAGCCCGGATATCAATGTTATTGAAAATGTTTTCAGTATGCTAAAGCGCAATATCAATAAGCATACCGAAATTGAGGATTTATGTAAACGCATTCGGTTTGTTGTTCAATATGAGATAAAATAAGAATATATCAACACTCTTATTGACAGCATTCCAAAACGCCTGGATCAGGTTGTTCAAAAGAAAGGCGATCACATAGATTATTGAATTTTTTGAACGTTGTAATGTCCTTAATCATTTGGTAACTGAACAAATGGCGTGTAATCTGTATTTTTATTAATAGTTGTCTTTATAAATCATGTTAATCATTTTACTGCATTTCCGATTTTGCACCCGTTGATATTTTATATAATTTTTTTACTTACAATATATATGTATATATAATTATAGTTTTTTTTAATTATTATATAGTATTGTATATTTTATAATTGAAGTGACGTTTCTCTTGTATGCTATGTAGTTGCTAGAGAGGTTTTATTTTAACAATCACTTTTTTGCAGTAATTGTTGTGAGGGTTGTAAGTACTTAATACTTGATTCATATTTAATTAGAAATATTTATTTAGTGCTTATGCTCAGACCAATAATCACTGTGAAAAAGAAATTTGGTGAGTTTTATGAGCAACTTGAAAATTTTACCTCAAAACCTTATCACAAATCATTGTTATTGGAGGAGATTTTAATAGCAACATGTCTCATATGCACTTGGTACAACACCGATTTTGCATCCTTTGTGTCAAGGGATTGGATGAAAAAAATCAGTAACCGCCATATTCGAAATGACCTTCAATTTCATAATCTTCCTTTATTGGTATCGTGACAACAAAGATTGCGCTAATTTAGACACGTTCTTCGTAGAAATCCTGATGCAATCTCACGTATCGTAACCCTGGCTTGTCCAAATGCTGATTAAAAAAAAAGAAAAGGTGGTTAGAAACCTACTTGGATAGATACTGTTCGGAATAATCTTTACCCTATTTTGGCCGGCACTTTATCTTGGAAACAATGGCTAAGTCTATGGACTGACATATCCCCACACGCCTCCGAAAATCGTGAGCAATAGAAAGGAATTATTCGAGATGCTATGCAAATTTGGAATTAATAAAAATGTGGCTTTTTCATTAACGTTTGTTGTTGTAGTGTTGAATTAGGCTTTATAATAGTCAAGTGGATTCATTTAAAAATAGAAATAAAAAGCAATTTAATTAGATCGTTTTTACACATATTTATTTTTCACAATTACAAAACAATAAGTTCATGTTTGCCAAAATATATAATAAAATGTTTCAATCTTGCAACAATGATACAAACATGTATTCTTCCATCAACAATTAATTAATGTTTTCTATTCGTTTTATAGATAAATTGGTTAACGTACATAGATGAGCATGTTACTATTTATATATTTTTGAAATGGTATTTTATTAATTTGGACACAATGCACAAAACAAGCAGAATGAGCTTCTCGCATACATTACAAGTATGCCATTTATAAAAAATAGTAACTAATTGTAATACACTTGTTTGGGTGTTCTTTTTTAAATAAGATAATGTCAAATTATCTTTAATAATTATTTTGTACTTTTATTTAAAAGCAAAAATAAAAACGAATTTTATGAAACATTTCTTTACACCGATTTCAATTTTCGCAATTATAAATTACAAAGCAATAAGATAATATTTTCTGAAGAATAAAACATTAATCATTGTATTTTATTATATTTTGAACTTTTCATTACTATATACTGTTGAATTTTGTTTACAAGTATTTTTAATTTTTAAATATTTTTAAGTAGAGTCTATGCTAAATATTAAAACCCTATTTTCAACTTTAATTATTCAACATTGCAATTGTATGTTAACGCATGTTCAATGTTTGATTTTTGTACTATATGTTGGTCTCCATTGAGAAAACACAAATCACATTACCAAACACAAACACTACTAAATTACATTGTAACAATTTTGGACATTGTATTTTATTATATGTTGTACTTTTATTTGTGTATACTTTTGAATTTTGCTACAAGTAATTTTATTCCTTATACATTTAAAATAAAGTTTATGAAAACAAATTGAAGCTGTATTTTAAAATTTGATTATTAAACACAAATATAAATTACTACAATTGAATATTAGCCAATTTTGAATGTTTGATTATAATTGTCTTTTAAACATTAGCAAAATAATACTTTTACAAGCAGAGTGCAGTACCTATTAATTAAATTATATGCGTTTGTGCGAAATCATTAAAATACATTTTATTAAACATTTGTAAATGGTACAAGATTAAATTGCACATGTCTCAAAAACTAAAAAAAAGATTTTTCTGCATGCATTGTATTTATGCAATTTATGAAAGAAAATTAATTAATTGTAATATACATGTCTAAGTGTTTTTGAAAAAAAACATGATATTCTCAAATTATGTTCCATAATTGTCAAGTTTATCGATTTAAAAATACAAATAAAAGTAAATTTTTTAAATAGTATTTTTACACACTTATTTTTTACTCATTTAAATTACTAACTAATAAGTTAATGTATTTTTCACAAAAAAAATAATATAATTTTTCAGTTCTATAAAAAATTGTAATCAGTACAATGATACAAACATATATTTTTCAATCGTTAATTCTATTCCCTTCAGTAGATGAATCGGTTGGTATGTAGACAATATAAACAATGCAATTTGCAATGCACGTTGCTTTGTGTTTTCCTCAAAAACAGAATTAAATTAAGCAATCAGCTACTTTTTAATCAACATATGTAATGGATATTAAGCCAAAGTTGTAATAGATAGTCTATTATTAATTTGTGGGCACAACTTTAATTGAAAATAAACACTGACTAAATTTATATTAAATGCACATTCAACTCTGACCCAATTGTGATGTCATACTACTTATCAAAACAAACATGTAATTATTCAATTGCATAGTAATAAAAATAATAAACATAACTCTAAAAAATTGTTAATTATTATTTTAAAACAAAACTTATTTAATCAAATTAATAATTACTTTTGTTTAACCTACAGATTCCATTAATCTGCTCAGTTTGCTATCTATTTATGTTGTTTGTCTAATGAACAATAGTGATAGAAAATGTTTTCATTTTAGTGAATATCGAGTTATTAAAATATTTAAAAAATAAAAGATCTTTACCAAAATAAGTGGTGAACTTATTTAGAGTTAATCTTTTAACAATTTATCGGATTATTAATAATCAAAAACCCCAAAATTTTAATAATGTTGAAAGAAAACGTGTAACAACTTCTACAAACAATCAAAAAATCGCAACAAAATTTTAAATAAAATAAAGTTATTCCAGAAACTTAAAAAATAGTTTAAGTAAATTTACTCATTTGACAATTAGAAACAGGAAAACAGAATTTGGTTTAACGCTTCAATCACTAAAAGTTAAACTATGTATTACTAAAAAACAAAAGAACAACCGTTTAGGTTTCAAAAACAAAGTGTTGATTGGGTAAAGTTTTCATAAATATTTACGTTCGGCTGCAAGAGAGAAAGCCCACCCTCGACAAGTCATGTGTTGGTTTGGTGTTATGTATAATCAACCTATCAAATGGAGAATTATATCTGGTACCTTAAATAGTAAAAACATTGTTTCAGTTATGAAAAAATTCCATGTGAACCGTTTTTTATTAATATTTGACGTTATATTTTATGTTAATTATTTTAATCCATTTTCGATTTTACACTAGTTAATATTTTATATAATTTTTTATTACTTGCTATATATATATATATATATATATATATATAATTAGACGTTTTTTAATTACTATTTAGTATTGCTAATTTTATAATTAAAATAACATTTTTTTATGTATTGTGCTGTTGGTAGAGTTGTTTTGATTTAACAATCATTTTTTTGCAGCAATTGTATTACACATAAATAATTGGATTATAAAACCCACATTGGAAGAAACACTTAAAAAAAGTCCTGTTGATCAACCTATATTAGTGTAAGACACCATGGTGCGTGTTTCTATTGAAAGGTTCTTGTAAAACAAATTGAAGCTATATTATAAACATTGATTATAAAACACAAATATGAATCACTGTAATTAAATATTAACAATTGTTGAATGTTTGATCATAATTGTATTTTAAACATTGGCAAAATAATACTTTTCCTGTAACTGTCACAAGTAGAATGCAGTACCTTTTGATTAAATTATATGCGTTTGTACCAAAGATTTTGTTGCATCAGTTTTATGTATGCAATTTACTAAAGAAAAAATTTAATTGTAATATAGACGTCTAAGTGTTTTTAAAAAAACAAAATATTCTCAGATTAAGTTCCATAATTGTCAAGTTTATTAATTTAAAAATACAAATAGAACAAAATTTTAAAATAGCATTTTTACACATTTAATTTTTTACAAATACAAATTACAGTCATGTCTTTATCGTTATCAAAATACATAAGGGTATTTCGCATTAACTTGTTTAATCACTTTTTTAAAATGCTCTAACAAACTTCATAATAGCGTATTATCTAATAAAAGTTAAATAACCAATTGTTTTTCTGTAATTGGAATACTGGTGTTCTTACAAGATAAAATGGATTTTACTTAATATGGAGATTACGTTAATGATACTATTATAAATATCTATAAATATCATCAAGTTGCATGGAAAGTAAATATTATGTTTGATAAGCAAAATCATAATCGTAGAAAACATTACTTTGTTTATAAAAAGCAGTATTTAAAAATATTAATTTAAATAATTTAATTCCTTTAATTTAAAAACTATTAATTATACGGCATAAACGTAGGAGTGGTTTAGCGGTACAGTGCTCAAATTTGGACCTCGGTGGGCTTGGTTTTGAATTTCATTACTGGCACTAAAATGCGGGCCCACGTTCGGCTTCGCTAAAATGTCCACTGCTAAAAAATGTTTTGCGTACAACATTCAAAGAAGCAAACACAAAATAAATAAATAAATAAATAAATAAATAGAATTGTCTTCTTTTGTTTTGCTACACATAAAAACTACTTTTAAAATACTACATATTTCAATATAATGTACTAAAAAGATTACATTTATAACATTGAACATGCTGCATAACGATTTTTGGGTATTTTTTGTATTTTGCTTAAAGCTGCAATCATTAATCTTATTAAATTTTATTGTTGTATAAATCCGTGCATATTAGTGTGCATTTAATATATTAATTCAAAATTAAATGCCAAATATTATGGCCATATATACAGTGTATTACAACGCAAACTGTAAATTGTTGTCTTAATAGTTTCTAAATAATTTTTAAATATTTTCAGTTAATTAAATAGCTAATTGAACAAAATTAAAAGACTGCGTATTGAATGGAGTTACGTGGAAAAGGTGTATTTTTATTTAATTTTAAGCTAATTTTTTGCACGCGAAAGTAATGTATTGTTTCCCATTTTAAAAATTATTATTATATATCATTAAGTATAAATTTATACATATGGAGAGAGAGAGAGAGACAGTAAATTATAGATTAATTTTATAGTTTGTTACAGGAGTAATTATATAAGTTATTTTTAAATCCTAAATTCGTTAAATTCCCAATTGACTTAAAATTGAAGAACATTAACAGATTGTCCAATTAATAACTCTAAATGTAAAAACTATATTTTTATTTAGTTTAATAATAAAGTTGTACAGAGTAAAGATAATTTATTGCTTTACTTTTTCCAAAACAGTTGTATGTACTTACTTTCAGCCATTAAATGTTTTTTTTAATATGTCGGTAATTTTTTGTGTTTTATCCAATTGTTTATTTGTATTTTAATCTATTTTATAGCTTCTATAAGATGTTACGAATTCCACTACCGGCACTAAAATGCGGGTCTACGTTCTGCAGCTTCGCTAAAATGCCGACTGCTGAAAGATGTTTCTTGTAAAACATTTAAAGTAATAAACATAAAATAAAATAAATAAATAAATAATAAATAAATAAATAAAAATAATTCTCTTTATTTGATAATATTTTTTTAATTTGCACACAATGCAGAAAAAACGAACAGAATAAGTCTCTCGCACACAGTACAAGTATACCATTTACAAAAGAATAGTCACTAATTGTAATACACTTGTTTGAGTGTATTTTGAAATAAGATAATGTCACATTACTTTTAATAATTGTCTTGTACATACATACCACAAAGAAATTAATTGTAATATAAATGTTTTTTGAAAAAACATGGTTTTGAGAAAATAAGATATTTTCAAATTATGTTCTATAATTGTCAAGTTTCTTAATTTACAGATAAAAACTAATTTTTATTAATAGCACTTTTTTACAAATATAAATTAAAAACCATTGAGTTAATTTATTTTTCAGAATAAACTTGATAGAACCTTTATTCTGCAACAAATTGTATTCAATACAAACATGAAATTATGTATAATTCAATCGAAAATAAATAAATTTAATTTATTCCTTCTGTAAATGTATCTGTTATTGCAGTTCTATAAATTGATGGATAGATAAATCGGATTATTAACGGTCAAAAAAGACTAAATTATGATAATGTTGGAAGAAAAAGTGTAACAACATGTACGGATGACCAAAAAAATATTTTAAAGTTAAAAAAATTTATAATAAACCTATTTCAGAAACTAAAAGAAATAGTTTAAACAATTTTACATATTCCACTATAAAAAACAGAGCAATTAAATCCGGTTTAGTTCTACAATCACCAAAGATTAAGCCATTTATTACCAAAAACCAAAAGGATGACAGATTAGCTTTTTGTAAACTATGGAGTAAACGACACTTATGTTATTGGCGTT
>JAKXYG010001489.1:0-30054 GCA_025895645.1 Cardicola forsteri | reverse complement strand
CAATAGAAAATATTACAACGTGTTTGTATAATACAAATAACCAAATAAGTATACAAAAATAACCCACAAATTCAAATATAAAAAAACACATCTACATAGTAAAATAACATTTTAGTTTTTCATTAAAGCATTTATAAAAATTTTAATATTTATGTAAATTTACAAATAAACAAATTTTTAATTATCAGTCAATGTTCACCAAATATGTAAAAAAACAAATAACTATTTTTTAAAATTATATATATATATATATATATATATAAAATTAGGTAGTAACCGCTGTGTTATTGTACATTTTACGGTTAGCTAAATTAACATATAATTTTGTTTAATATAATGCATTTAAAACGTTTAACACAATATTTTATTTTTTATGATTCATTTTATTTACCCTCTGTTATTGAATTGCAAGTACAGAAATGAAAATTGTTTTATTATTATTAACAATTACAAATAGTATAAAATTACATATTCTAAGTTATTTGTAAAATATAAACAATCACAACGTGTTTTTATAATATAAATGATTAATTTAATATATAAAAGTATCCTACAATTTAAAATGTAATAAAATACACAAATCTACATAGTAAAATAACATTCTAGTTTTTTATTAAAGCATCAATAAGGACTATAATGTTGACGTAAATTTTGAAATTAATAAATTTTTAATAGTAAGTTAATACTAACCAAATATAAAAAAAAACAAATTAATATTTTCAACAATTATATATTTATTTTTCTGTAAGCTAAATACAGCTGTGATTTCTGGGTTTTTATACATTTTGCTGTTTGCAAAATCAACAAATAATTTTGTTTACTTAAATGCATTTAAAACATTTTACAAAACATTAATAATTTTTATTATTCATTTTATTTACCCTCTGTTATTAAAATTGCAAATAAAAAAATCGAAAATGTTTTATTATTGTTAACAATTATTATTATTATTATTGTTAAGTTTTAATACCTCACATTTAGCATAATATACATTATTACTATCAATATTAGTATAGTAGTAGTGCAAATAATGGAATCAAAGTAAAATAAAATGTCATATGTTGATGAAAATATATATAATCTATATAGTTGCATGTGATTTTTTTTTAGTATTTAAAATTGCTTTACATAGAATAAGTCATTATAAGGCACAACTTGTACTGTGAGATGTCCAAATTAATTTAAATAAATGCGTAGGTAGAACAATTATTATTTTACTAGGTTTCTTAGTAGTTTAATTTGGTTTGATTCTGGATAGGTTAATACTCTGGATAAGTAGGGCAGACATGAATTTTTGTATTGATTAGTTTTGGCTTTTATGTGCAAGTAAGGTCTTCTTGTTTTTCTAGAATTGTTAAAAACTGCATGTAGCGGGTGATTGTTATTATTTTCAATTTTTGATGCTAATTGTATACAGGATTTAAAATGTTTATTAACAATATCATTCAATAACATAGAATATTTAATTCCTAAAGATTTTGATACCAATGATATGCATTTTTTTAAAATAATGTAATCCTGTTTTAATAAACCAGGAAAAATTATGGGTAAGCAATATAATATTAAAGGACAAAAACATGATGTAATAAACAATTTAGTAATATAATTGTTAACATTCAGTTTTTTTAATCTTTTTATATAGTAGCATAATGATTTGCTTTTTTAAAAATATATGTTCTACATGATTACACCAGGTAAGTATGCTATTTATGTTTACACCATAACATTTACGTTTGTTACAGGTGCATATATTTGTTTGATTTAACTTAAATGTTCTGTTTAATTCTATTGTTTCTCTTGGACGCCTTGTTGTCAATTTAATAAACTTGCATTTTGATGGATTTAAATTTAGATCAAAGTTATTATAACATTTTTTAATTTTATTAATAAAATTTTAAAAATTGTTTGGATTATTGTTTAAAGAAATCTTTGTGCGCAATACCATATTATCTGCAAATTTAAACAAAAATGATGGTTGTAATTGTCGCGTTAGTGTAAATATTGTAGTTAACTAAATCAACAAATAATTTTGTTTGATATAATGCATTTAATACATGTAACAAAACTTTAATAATGTTTATGAATTATTGTATTTATTGTCTGTTATTAAAATTGTAAATAAAGAAGTTAAAATTGTTTCATTATTATTAACAATTATAAATACAATAAATTTACATTTTCTAATTTAACAATACAATAAAAGATATTACAACGTGTTTGTATAATACAAATAACCAAATAAGTATAGAAAAATAACCCACAAATTCAAATATAATTAATAACACACATCTACAAAGTAAAATATCATTCTAATTTTTCATTTAAGCATTTATGAAAATTATGATATTCATGTACATTTACAAATAAACAAATTTTTAATTGTCAGTTAATGTTTACCAATTTTGTAAAGAAACAAGTAATTATTTTTAAAAGTTATATATGTATATGTATACATATATAAGTATATATAAACTAGTAATCGCTGTGTTATTGTACATTTTACAGTTAGCTAAATTAACAAATAATGTTGTTTAATATAATGCACTTAAAACATTTAACACATTTATTTTTTAATAATTCACTTTATTAACCCTCTGTTATTGAAATTGCAAGTAACGAAATTGAGATTGTTTTATTATTATTAACAATTGCAAATACAATAAATTTACATATTCTAAATTATTAGTATAATATAAGCAATTACAACGTGTTTTTATTAAATAAATGACTAATTTAATATATAAAAAATATTCTACAAATTAAAATATAATAAAAACAAAAATCTACATAATAAAATAACTTTTTAGTTCTTTAACAAAGCATCCATAAGGACTATAATATAAACGTAAATTTAGAAATTAATAAATTTTTATAGTAAATTAATGCTAACCAAATATGGAAAAAAACAAATTAATATTTTCAAAAATTAAATATTTATTTTTTAGTAAAATTAATATTGCTGTAATTGTTGCGTTTTTATATATTGTGCAGTTAACTAAATTAACAATTAATTTTGTTTAATTAAATGCATTTCGAACATTTTACAAAACAGTAATAATTCTTATCATTCACTTTATTTACCCTCTGTTATTAAAATTACAAATAAAGAAATCGAAAATGTTTTATTACCATTAACAACTGTAATTACAATTAATTTACGTTTTTAAATTTAATACTAAAATAAAATTAAACACGTGTTTGCATAATATAAATAACAAATTTAATTTAAAATGGTAAACTACAATTAAAAACATATTAAATAACATACATTCCAAAAGTTCAACGACATTATTAATTCTTATTAAGATTTATAAGAAAACAATAACATTTTTGTAAATTTGCAAATAAATAAATTTTTAATATCTGGATAATGTTCTCCATATATAATAAACAAATACTTAAAAAATCAATTATTTATTTTTTTTGTAAAAATAATGCAGTTGTAATTGTCGGGTTAATGTAAATATTGTAGTTAGCTAAATCAACACATAATTTTGTTCGATATAATGCATTTAATGCATGTAGCAAAACTTTAATAATGTTTATAAATTATTTTATTTACCGTCCGTTATTAAAATTGTAAATAACAAAATTGAAATTGTTTTATTATCATTAACAATTATAAATACAATAAATTTATATTTTCTAATTTAACAATAGAATAGAAGATATAACGACGTGTTTGTATAATACAAATAACCAGATAAGTATACAAAAATAACCACAATTTCAAATATAAAAAAACACATCTACATAGTAAAATAACATTTTAGTTTCATTAAAGCATTTATGAAAATTATGATATTTATGTAAATGTACAATAAATAAGTAAATTGTTAATTGTCCAGTCAATGTTCTACATGTTTGTAAGAAAACAAATAATTATTTTAAGTTTATCTATATATATATATATATATATATATAAACTAATTAATCGCTGTGTTATTGTACATTTTACAATTAGCTAAATCAACAATAATTTTGTTCAATATAGTGCACTTAGAAGTTTAGCACAACAATTTAATTTTTATGATTTACTTTATTTATTCTTTGTTATTAAAACTGCAAGTAACAAAATTCAGATTGTTTATCATTATGAACAACTACAAATACTATAAATTTACATATTCTAAATTATTAATTAAAATATAAGCAATCACAACGTGTTTTTATAATATAAATAATCAATTTAATGTATAAAAATATTCTACAAATTAAAATGTAATAAAAAAATACAAATTTACATAGGAAAATAACGTTCTGTTTTTTTATTTAAGCATATGTAGCGGTGAAAATCGACGAAGATATTTCGAAGTCAAAAAATAATAAACAACATTATTTTCTATTATCAAAAATTAACACATTTAATATTTGGCAATTAATTCTCTTCGAATATTAACAATTTTGTTTGAATGTATCAATGGTACATATCAGTGCTAACGGCTATAAAAACAACCGTTTCCACGCCATTGACAACTTCCGTTTCCTGTCTGCAATCCATTCCTTTCTAGTTTCCATTTTGGTTTTTCCCCACGATATATATATATACTTTTTCCAATACGACATTGCGTTCTAATTCATTACTTTAAGTAATCAGTACAAACGTAAGGTAATTGGAAAGGAATCAACAACTGGGTTCTTTAATTAACGCAACCTTTTACAACAAGCGACGTCGCTTGTTATCATTAAACCGCCCCATCTCGCGTTTAGTAAAAAGAGGTTACGCAGCCTACAATTTGGAGTCAATTTTGCTAAACATATATGATAAATTTAATATTTATTTTATTTTACAAAAAAACAAACAGTAATAAGTTAATGTTTATCAATATTTATTTTTTTGTAAAAGGAATGCAGTTGTAATTGTAAGGTTGGTTAAATTCAGTAAAATGCTTTTAAGAAATTTAACACTACATTTATTGTTATTAAAATTTTTTTTAAATAATAGACAAAAGAATTCATAAAAAATTACATCTATTTTTGTGTGAAAAACTTAAACAGTTAAATATCTATAATCAATTTAACAGTTTTTTACAAAATTTAAAAAGGGTAAAACAATCTGATAATTAATAAAAATTGCTTTATAGAACAATCGCAAACTGTGCAGCAAATGTGCTAAGTAGAAGATGTCGTTGTTAAAAAAAACAATGGATTTTATTAGTTTTTTTAAATTTAATTGATTTCAAAAAGGAAACAAAATTATATTTATATAAATAAATATAAAACATAATGACATTACGGAATTTTTTGTTTTTATTGTTATAATTAATTTATTATATTTAATATTACACGTTGTTTTTTTCTAATATATAAAACCATTATAATTAAAAAAAACGTTTATTGCGTAAATTGTTAAACCTAGATTAAATGTTTTTCAATAAACAATTAAAAACTATTAAATAAAAACATTATTTATTAATTTAATTATTTTTTAAAACTAAAATTGCAGTTATAAATATTTAAATTACTATTAGTTCAATAATATATACATGCATTAATATAATATTTGTATGTTATTCTTTATATTAACAATACAGTAACATATATACGTTTTTTGTGTTATGACCAACTCAAAATTTAAAAGTAACAATTTTAAAAATAATATAATTAATAATTGTTCTATTGTTTATAATAATAATAAACATTTTTACAACAATTATATAAAAAATGATCAATTTTAAAACAATTAATATTATTTTAATATATGTTCGTCTATCTGCCAAAACATTTTTTTAAATTATTAATATTATTAATATTTTTTTTAATTTTTAAATTTTGGTTTTTATAATTTTTGTAATAATTTTATAATTGTAAAAATATAATTGTGTTATTGTACATTTTCCAGTTTAGGAAACTAATAGATAATATTTCAGAATAAACAATATAAAAACAATAAATAAAAATACGGCTGATTATTTTAATTAATTATTATCTACTTTATTGTAATTATTGTATTATATTTAAATAATTATAAAAAACAATTACAGTTTAATCAACAACGTATTTTAAAATAAAATATGTAGCATTTAAAAAAAATATTATTTTGCAATTAAATTTAATTGTATAAATTTGAGTAAAACAAATAAAACAATATTATTGCCTTTGTTTATTAAAAATAATAATAATACACTATTTTAAATTGGGGTAACATATACATTTATAATTATGTTCTTTATTGTTTTAAAATTTAATATTTATTTTCTTAAATTGTATATTACCTTTAAAACTAATATGTTTCCTACAGTAAATTAATAAAACTGTTTAGTTTATTTTTTTATTAAAAAAAAAGTATGATTTATGGTAGTAAAACAAAAATAAAATAATACTATATATTTATAATTGTTTATTAAATAGTATGTAATAATATTTAATTAAATAAACAATAATAGTTATAAATGTAATACTATAACATTGTTTTTAAGACGCTATGCTAACTTTATTAGAAACACAAACATATGATTTAAATAGAAAACAAAATATAAAAATTATATTGCAAATTGTTTTTTTAATGTTATAAAAAAATATATTTTATATATGGAAAGCATTACAGTTAATATCACAATATGATGCCAAACATCTAAATTACATATAAATTAATGACAAACAAAAAAACATAAAAAATAAAAAAATATTGGTTTATTACAATTAATTAAAAAAAAAAATTATTATATGCTTCGCATACATAATAACTTATAAACACAGTTTGGTAATGCAGTAAAATTTAAAAACGTGCAAGAAAATGTATTAGAATTTAAAATGTAATTACTAAAATTTATTTTTAAACTAAAAATAAATTACAATTAATTATAAATAATAATAAGTGCCTTAATTGTTTTTGTTTTATAAAATGCATACCAACAAAAAAAATACTATTTTAACGGCAGTAAACATCATTTTATAAAAAAATATAAAAAAAATATTTTTTTCTTAAGAAATATAATTGATAATTTAATTTAACATTTTATTCTATTATAGATAACATTACAAATTATAATAATTGTTAATAGTAATAAATGTCACAAATATAATTATATATATAAATATATTAGTCAAATTAAAGTAATTAGAAAATAGTATGTACAATATAATCACAAAATAATTAGTGTACATGTCACCACATACCAAATGCAGCAATGTGTTAAAACAATTTAAATATATGTAAAACATTTTGTAAACTATTTTATTATAAAATTGTAACTAATTATTTTAACTTTTAGTTTAATAAATAATAATTTAAATTTTAATAGATACATAATTAGTATAATTAGTATAATGTAAGTAATACAACTTAATAGTAACTTTTTTAATATAAAAAAAATATTTAAAAAAATATTGATAAAAATAAATAAATTTTTAAAATTTGGTTTTAAATTACACAGTTTTAATATTATTAATAGTAACAATAATTATTAGTATGCATAATTTCTACAACCACAGTTAAAGATCATATTTATTTAAATTAATAAATGTGTTATAAATATAAGTAAATTTAGTACAATTAAAAACTATTTATATAAATTGTTTGTTTTTTAAATAATGCTAAACATTATAGTGTTTATAATTATTTAACTTATTGATACGTAGGTAAATACAACAAATCGCAATAAAAATAATACATAATTTATTAATAATAGTAACAGCAGTAACAATTATTAATAATGTTTATTTGTTTTATTTGCAGGTGTAAGTAGTTGTTAAATTTTATAAAAACATTTAGAACATTATTGATTATATTGTTGTATTATTACAATTTAAAAAAATATTTTATAATTAATAAATATAAAATGTTTTATAATATTTTATTATAAATAGTTATTTTTTTAGTAAACCGCATAAAAACACGGGTATGCCGAAGAAATGTTAAGGCTTAAAAAAATATTAGTTTTACCATTATTAAACATATAAAACACTATAAATTTATTTATCATAACGTATACATGTTAGCTATAACATGTTTGCGTGTAAAATGGTATTCATTAATTATTTAATAAAAAGCATTTTGGTAATTGTAAAATTAACAATTATAATAATTGTTACAATTAAAGTTATATAGTTTAAACTAATTTATGTGTTTTAAAAATAAGTAAAAACGGTACAATCAACAAACAAATAATGTATTTGTAATTAAATACTACAAGGTGCGTATTACAATTGTAGTTTGTTAAACTCAAATAATTAATATATTTAAATTGTTGGTGTAATGCAAAAAACAAACAAAGTATAAACAAGAATAATATTTTTTTAATATATAGAAACATAATTAATACTGTTAAAAATAAATAAATGTTTAATTTTAAAATTTATATATCTTAATGTTTTTCATAAAATAAACAATTATAATATTTGTTATAAATAAATCAAATTAACTTAATTTTTTTAAAATATTACAATTAGTACATATGTATTTAAAACTATTGTTTTTTGATTAAGAAGAAATAATTTTATTACAGTCCGTAAATACAAATTTTAAAATTCTAGAAATAAATCAAAATAAATACAAAATAAAATTTAGAATAATATATTTTTAATTATAAAAAAAAGACATTTTAAATATAATATTGTTAAAAATAAGTTAATATTTAATTTTGTGTTTTATGTATTACATAATTGGTGAATTTGTTTTTTTATATTTTTTTTACAAAATTTGTTTTTTTTATTAGTGTTAAATTAGTAATGATTACAATTATAATGTTTATTGCGTTTATATTTGCCAAAGTAAATACAATGTTAATAACAATAGTAACAATTATCAGTAATGCTTATTTGTTACATCTGCAGTTATAAATAAAATTAATAACTTTAAAATATTAATGTTTTTAACGTTATGTTAGTAAAATTAAAAAAGATAGTTATTATCCAAAAATATAAAATGTTTTTAGTTGTCAATTATAAAATTGCATTTTTAAATATTTAAAAAAAACAATTGGTTTTTAAAAAACCTAAATCTTAAAAACAACACATATAATATTTACTGAATCTTGAATTTTATTTTTTAACTGTTAGATGTTTTTTTGTTAATAATGATATTAAAAAAGTGTTTTAGCATAAATAAATAAAACGTAATCATAAAACAATGTATAGGAAACCACATATAAATAATGCATTGTTTGCAATTATAGAAAAAATATATTGATAACATTATTTAAAAGTTATTTTTTTAAATAATTATTATTCAATATTAAATTAACAACTTGTATTTTTAAATTAACGGGAAACAAATACACTACAGTAGATAACTGCAAACGGCCAAAAAATGGGTATGACCTACAAACACACAATTTAAAATAAAATTAATACATTTTTAATTTTGTACACATTACATTTTTTAATAATGGAGTTTAAATAATAGTGTTTAATGTTGCATAACATCATTTTTACAAAAATTGCGCAGTTATGTTTTAATAAAACAGTTATTACAGTAATGCTAATATTAAAAACAATTAACATTTGTAAATATTACTTACTGTCTAAAAATGCATTTTATATTGTATTGTTAGTCTTTTATTAATTTAATTATATTATAATAAATCAAATCCCAAAAAATTAAAAGTATATTTTATTAATGTAATAATATAATTAATATAATAATAACGTAATTAATAGTTATTGTTAAAACTTATAACTTGTTATTTATATATTTATGAATGTATAATTAATTTTATAAATACATACAATGCCAAAAAATTATATATATATATATATATATATATCAAGTGTCACATTGTGTTTTGATTAACACGTTGCTAATAAGGTTTTTAATAATAAATATTTTTTTGTTTATGATAATAGCAATAACAATAACAATAATAATAATAATAATAATAATAATAATAATAATAATAATAACTTGTTTCGCCTGCTTTAAAAGCATTTTTACATACACTTATTAAAATAAAAATATTTATTTACCACCAATAAATAAATGTTGTATAATCACGATCAATAAAAAAACTTAAAATAATTAAAATAACTGATATATATATATATATAATTAAATTGCAAAAAGGATAATTAGCGTATAACATTTAGAATTAATTAATTTAATTTAATTAGACTATTGTGTTTTTACAAAATACTGTATTGTTCTAATTAAAATAAATAAATAAATAAATTGTGGTTTTTAATCTATTTAAAAAATAAAATAATATTGTTAAAAAAGGAATAATAGTTAAATTGGTTTAATTTAGGTATATGCATTTTTTTTGTAATAAAATATTTAATTTTTTCTTAATTAAATTCATTATTTTATTAATTTTATAATTTTTAATATTAGATACTTACTCGCTGTAAAAATATGTACAATTATATATTTTATAATTAATTAATTAATTTTTACCGTAAATAAAAACAACATTATTACATTAATAACTATACATTCTATTGATGCTAATAATTATAATAAATACAGTTTATACAATTATTTATTATAACTACCGTTACAAATTATTTGTATAAGTTTACTATATACATTGTCAGTAAAAACAATGCATTTAAAATAACAATTATATATATAAATAAAAAATATTGTAATTAAAATAACATTTCTAAAAATAACATTAATAATTAATTTTTTTTTAATATTACTTACTAGTCACAATTACACCTATAATAATATAAATTGAATATTGAAAAAAACTTTTAAACACAAGTAAATGCTAAACAATTACAAAAAATTATTGTTTGTGTAACTACATATGAAACAGAGTAATAAAAAATAAAAAAAGTAATCAAATAATATTTTTTAAAATTTTAATATTAAATTATTACTAAGAATATAATTTTATATTAACCAATTTTACTTTTAAATTAACCAAAAATAGTTATATCACAATAAATAAATATAAATGGTAAAAATGTTGGCATTAAGCACAAATATTAAAAATTAATGTAATCAATTTAAAAAATATATGCTATATAGTATTGTTTTAATTAGTTTATGAATTTGTAAATTTATAATAAAAAATGTAATATTGTATGTGACTATACATCATATAGATAAATGTGCAAAAAAAATGTAAAAGAATCAATTAAATTAATTTAAAATATAAAAAAAAAATTATGCAAAATTATTTAAAAAAATATATATTTTTAATCTAATTACATTTACTTGTAAATTAAAAAAAATATTTGTGCTACAGTAGGTAAATGTAAATGTCACCTATCCTGTTAAAAAGCAGGTTACAAACAAATCAAATATTAAATACTTAAATAATTAAATAATAACAAATTTGAGTAAAAATAAAATAATGTTTATTTAAAAAAATTAAAAATAAGAATGTTAAAAATTAAAAAACATGTAATTATTGTTTTTAGGTATTACATTTTTTCCAGTTCATACATTGTTTCATAATGTTTTATAAGAAAAAATATTATTTATTATTATAATTTAAGCAATGCATATATATATAACTTAATGCTAAATAAATAATTTACGTATTTAATCCATTACTTTTTTACAAAATATATTTAATTACAATAAAAAGTAAACTTTAAGTTAACTTATTTTATTTTTAAAATAACTGAGTATAACAGATGAGGTAGTCTATCGGTACAATATTTTATGTTAGACACCGGGTCACGTTTGAATTTGGCAAAATATTTAATGCAAAAAAATGCACATTTAAAAAAAATAATAAAAAGTAAGTAAATGTAAATACCAAACTTTTTAGAGTAACGTAAAAAAGCATTAATTAAAAATAAAACTAGTAAATTTATAAAACAAAATTTTAAATATGTTGTGTAAAAATAAAATGTTTATTTACAACCATAACCGAATACAACATAATTATAACCATTTATAACTACATATACACAATGATTTTAATAATATTAAAAAAACAAATGTTAATAGTATTTTTCTGATATTTTGAAAATTATATATTTATTACTCAAACTTAATCGATAACTTTTTTTTAAATATAAATAGAATGCATGCAAACTAAATAAAAGTATTTTATGCTAAATGTACCTCTAGTGAGATATTAAAACTTAATAATAAAAAATAAAATAATATATATATATATATATATATATATATATATATAAATTGCAAAAATGATAATTTACGCACAACATTTACATTTAATAAATTAAATTTATTTAAAGTATTATTGTTTATTAATAATATTATTACAAACATTTTTTATTTCTTACTCTCTATAAAAACAGTAATATTTATGTAATTTGTATTTAATACATTAGTTTTTACCATAAATAAAAACAAAAATATTATAAAAATATTATAATATATTTTAACAGTAATAACTACTGTTTATACCGTTTATTTTTTATTTGTAAATTTACAAATTAATTAGTATATTTTACTTAATACATTGTCAGCAAAAATAAATACAATACATTAAAAACAATTATATATATATATATATATATATATATATATATATATATATATATATATATATATATATTATTGCTAATGACAATTATTGTCAATACTGTTTATTTATTAACTTAGCCATAGTAAATGTACTAAATAATATTAAACCGTACCTTTTTAACAAAATATGTACAATGCAATTACAACATTTATTATATAGTTTAAGATAGTAAGTTTCTTTTATAATGCAGTGACAAACTACAGTGGCCGTAATAATTGTGTACCAATTTATATGTTATTTTTACCATTTTTTTTGTATATACATGTTAAAATATTATATGTTTCTAACTGACAAAATGTACAAAATAAATGTCTTTCACAATTTACATTTTTTTAAATGTTTTTTAAAAACTATAATATACATAAACGTAATTATCCATTAAAAATAGCAAATTGAGTTTTGAAATTACAAGCATTAAATCACTTTTTTGAAATAATGCTATATTTGTAAGTTTATTACAATTTAATAAAATATTTGAAGTTAATAAAAATTAACTATTTTAATGTAAATAACTGTATTTTTACCGCAAAATACAAAAAATAAAAAAAATAATTTTAGAAAATTATAAAGTAATACAATATACACTTACAAAATGGTAAAACATAGAAATAATATTTTTTTAAATTTAATTTAATTTAAGTTGTAAATTAAGTTCTGGAATTTTTTTTTGGTTATTGTATTTAAATTTAAATATTATTTAATTATATTTTAGTATAATAATTGTTAATACAGATTGTTGTTATAATATTGGTTGTATACATATTAGTTCTGTACATATAGGCTAAATTTAATAAAATATGTGTTTCTTATAATAATATATTATTACAATATAAAATAAATTTACTTTAAGTTTTTGGGTTTTACATTAGCAAACAATATAGTACAATAAGTAAATTTAAAAATAACAATTACAACTATACGTTACCTACAAATGCTAATAACATTAATAACTAAAATTATTACTGTTTATTTTTTTTTCTGCAGTAAAGAATAAATTACTTAACCTAATAAAATAAATACCCATTATATTAAACAGCAATTATTAATAAATTTTTTATTTACAAACATTATTTATAACAATTTGTGTATTAAAAACACACATTAATATTTTAAATAATACATTTTTATAATTAAAAAATAGACCATAATTAACAAAAATGAACAATTTTAAAGCAATACACATAAACAGCATGTTGTTATTTTACCGCAAAAAAACAAAGTTGAAATTAGGTAATCATTTTTTACAAAATAATAAAAACAAAAAACCAAGAAAATTAAAAATACCTACAATTTCGTATATTTATTAAAATACATATTACAATTCATTAAAGTAGTAATAATTTTTAAATGTTATGTAATAAAAAATAAATACAAGAAAATTGCATTAAAATTACTAAATTAATAAATTAAATAAGATAACTAAATAATTTAAATTTTACCTTTAAAAATAAAATTTATTTATTTTAAAAATTTTGCTGTCACATTGTTTAATATTTTTTATTTAAACATTTTTTGATTATTAATGTTAAAAATATTATTAATAATGTTAATGTTACTTCCTCAATATTAAAGCAAGTATTAATGAAATTATTCAAAATTAAATAATTTATTTTATTATAAATAAATGCAATTACATTACAATAACAATTGTATTTATATTAAATTAATGCAAACAATAATAATAACAATTGTCATTACTAATATAAATTAACTAATGCTTTTTTAAATTTAAGTAAAAAAGTGTAATTAGAAATAAATGATGTATTTGTAAACACTAATGAAATACAGAAATATACGTTAATGTTACACATAGTTGTGATAGTTAAATATATAACAGGAAGTCACAAAATATTAACATTTTTTGATTTTTGCAGATTAACTACATTTAATAAAAATAAATTATTTGTAAGATAATAGAAATAAAATTTACTATACATTTATTAAAGTAAATTTAATTATTTGTTTATTAATAAATCAACTCCACCTAGTTTGGATTAAAAATAATTTAATCTAATCAATCTTAAGCCTGGATAAAGAAGGAGGGTTTGAACGCAAGGTTGGCAACCTGGTCTCTGTAAAAATTTATATTGCTGCAGAAACAATAAAAGATAACGTCATCCCGGCAAACAACAACGTTTCTAGATGGCAAAGTTACTAGATGACAAAATTGTGTAAAAGCTAAAAAAAGCACAATCTTTGAATTGCAGAATGTTTAATGGCAACAAGACTTTGTTATTGTTGTTGTTGCTTTGATGTGTTTTTTGTCTTATTGCCCCACGCTTATTTTTAAAACAAAAGGTTTTTGTATAATACAGAAAAAGATTAATAAATCAATAACACATTTTATTTTATTATTATTCATAACAATAATAATAATCATCTTATTTTAAAATGTGGCTTACCCTCTGAATTGCAGTAACAAATGTTATATAAAAAATGGAATAATTACATTATTTACAAAACTAACTAAAATAAAATAACAATAAAAACTAACTAATAATAATAATAATAATACAAAATTATGATATGTTGCATTGAATATAACAGCAATGGATTAAGGTTACATTAAACACAAAATATTTTAATTATTATATTATTGTAAATAAAGAAATAGTCATTAAGTACGCAACAACGTTTTTATAAATAATAAAAATTAACCTTATTTATAGTAAACTTTTTTTAATTTTTTTGTAAAATAACACAATACTATTTGAAAAACAATATTAACTTTCTGTAATTGTATCAAATAAACAAAAATGCACATAGCAATATTATAATTCATTTTTAGCTACAGTCAAATATTTTGCTAAACGACAATTTTAAAAACGTATAAAATTAATTATTAATAAATTATTATCTTAGTATAGAAAATATGATTTATAATGTTAATTTGAAAAAAATAAAAATATTGCTTATTAGTTTTATGGAGTAAAATAAAATATATATGCAACAAGCATAACAATGTTCTCTATATTGAATATATTATAATATTTGCAAATTTGCCAATACCTGTTTGTAAATGTTTATTAAATAAATTTTTTTACTAGTGGGTCGTGCCAATTTAATGTACTTGCAACTAAGTGGTAATAATTTGCTTGATTGCAATACTAAATGTGTTGTACATTATTATTAAAATAATATCTTTTACAAACAATTTCAGTTTTTGATTATATTTAGAATTGTGCATTAGCAACATATTTGGGATTGTTATACATGGCCGTGATAGTTAACTACAGCACAAAGCCACAAAATATCAACATTCTACGATATTTGCAGGTTAACAACGTTAAATTATAATACATTACTTTAAAAATAATAGAAATAAAGTTTACTATTTAATTATCGAATTTAATTTAATAATTTGTCTATTAATAAATCAATAACTAATTTCATTTTATTTTTATTGATAATAATAATTATTATGATTACAATATTTTAAAATGTGGTTTACCCTCTGAAATTGCAGTTACAAATGTTATATGTAAAATGAGATAATTACATTTTTCACAAAACTCTACACAATACAATGACAATAAAAACATATACTATGTAATTATAATAAAACACAAAAATATTATTTTTTGCATTAAATGTAACAGCAATGAACTAAGATTACATTACACACTAATTGTTTAAATTATATTATATTTTGTAAAAATAATATGGTCATTAATTACGCAACAAACCTTTTATAGATCATAAAAAATAACATTTATTTTTTTATAGTAAACTTTTTCAATTTATTTTGTAAATTTTTATTTTATAAATAAACTATGCCTACAATTGCACTTAAATACAGTAAATCAACCGATATGGTACCCGTTGCTTTATATAATATTTACAAATACAAGAAAAAATAAAACAATACCATTTGAAAAACAATATTAGTTTTCGCATATTGTATTAAATATGCAAAAATGCACGTGTCAATATTATATTTTGTTTTTAGCTGCAGTCAAATATTTTGGTGATTGGCAATTTCCAAAATATATAAAATTGATTTTTAATAAATTATTTTTTAAGTATGTAGAACATAATTTATAATGATAATTAAGGATACTAAAAGGTTTAGCCAAATACTTTAATAGGCTAGAATTATAAATATATGCAATTAGTTTAATAATGTTAATTAACTGGTTTATGTAGTAATGTTTATAAATTTGCAAATAAATGTTTATTACCTTTAATTAAATGTATATCTTAGCTTGCGGGATACGTGCATTTTGTTTATGTGCTACTTAATGGTAATAATGTGCTTAACTGCAATTATAAATGCTGTGAGCCTTATTATTAACATCGTTATTTAAAAGCATTTTTATTTTTTGTGCATGTATACAATTTTATTTTATTTTTATGTTTGTATTGTTAAACATGTATAATTTGATTAATCATAGCAGAATGCTACCTACTATTAAACGTAATCTGTAATTGTTGGTTAACTACCTTAATTAATAATGAATTACCTTTAAGATAATAGTAATTAAATTATTTATACATTTATGTAATTGATTTTTGTTAATAGTTTATTAGTAATATAATAACACATTGTATTATATTAAAATATAGTTTAGTAATTACCATTACAATAATGTAAAATGCCGCTTACCTTCTGTAAATACAATTATAAATGTATTTTTCAAAATAGGTTAATTACGTTTATTTACAAATTTAAAAACAATGGGATTACATTAAAAACTTAATATTATTCATCAATAATAAATTACATAAATAATATTTTTTGCATTGAATTTAACAGAAATTTTTTAAGGTTGTTTAAAATACTAAATATATTATTTATTACATTATTAAAGAAAAACATAAGTTAATTAACTAAGCAACGAATCTTTTACAAATAATTAAACATTCACATTTATTTATTTATAATAAATTATTTTGTAAAAAAATAATAATGTAACAATTTATTTTGTAAATATTGTTTTTATAAAATAACTATGCGTCCAACTATACTTAAATCAAATAAAGTAATCAAAATGGTAAACAATTGTTAATATAATATATACAAATACCGGACAAAATAAACCAATACCATTTGAAAAACAATATTTGCTTTCCGAAATTGTATTATATATGCAAAAATGCATATGACAATATAATATTGTATTTTTAGCTGCAGACAAATATGTTGCTAAATGGGAATTTCCAAAAATGTATAAAATTAATTTTTAATAAATAATTAGCTAAGTATGGTGAATATGATTTATAATGTTAATTTAAAAAAAAATGGCCTACTACTTTCATAGATTGAAAATAATTATATATGCAATGAGTGTAACAATGTTCGTTTTATTAAACATATTATGGTATTTGCAAATTTTTATATACTTGTTTATAAAAGTTAATTAATTAAACTCTTGGACTAGTGGGTTATGTCAATTTAATGTATCTGCAATTAAATAGTAATAATTTGCACGATTGCAATACTAAATGTGTTGTACATTGTTATTGAAATAATATTTTTACAAACAATTTTAGTTTTTGATTATATTTAGAATTTTGCATTAACAACATATTCGGAATTGTGATAAATGGCCGTGATAGTTAACTACAGCACAAAGCCACTAAATATCAACATTCTACAATACTTGCAGGTTAACAACGTTACATTATAATACATTACTTTCAAAATAATAGAAATAAGGTTTTCTATGTAATTATTGAATTGAATTGAATTATTTGTCGATTAATAAATCAATAACAATTTTTTTTAAATTATTATTGATAATAATATTAATTATAAATACAATAATCAAAAATGTGGCTTACCCTCTGTAATTCCAGTTACAAATGTTATATGTAAAATAGGATAATTACTTTTTTTACAAAACTCTACACAATACAATGATAATACAAACATATACTATGTAATTATAATACTACACAAAAATATTATATTTTGCATTAAATGTAACAGCAATAGATTTAAGGTTACAATTCACACTAAATGTTTAAATTATAATATAACTATAGAAATGAGATGGTTATTAAGTACGAAACAAACCTTCTATAGATTATAAAAATAACATTTATTTATGTATTGTTATAACGTAATAGTGTTAATTTATTTTGTAAAACTTTATTTTATAAATAAACTATGTCTACAATTACACTTAAATACAATGAATTCAACCAAAATGGTACATTGCTCGTTAACATGTTATTTACATATACAGAACAAAATGATACAATACCATTTGAAAACAATATTATTTTCCGAAATTGTATCATATATGCAAAAATGCACTTGGCAATATTATATTAAATTTTTAACTGCAGTCAAATATTTTGCTTAAAGGCAATTTCAAAAACGTATAAAATTGATTTTTAATAAATGATTATCTAAGTAGGGTAAATATGATCTTTAATGTTAATTTTAAAAAATAAAAAATTGCCTACTACCTCTATAGATTTAAAATAATTAAATATGCAATGAGTGCAACAATGTTCCTTTTATTAAATATGTTATGGTATTTGCAAATTTTTCAATACCTGTTTATAAAAGTTAATTAATTAAATCCTTGGACTAATGGGTTATGTTAATTTAATGCATCTGCAATTAAGTAGTAATAATTTGCACGATTGCAATACTAAATGTGTTGTCATTATTATTAAAATAACATTTTAAAAACAATTTTAGTTTTGATTATATTTAGAATTGTGCATTAGCAACATATTCGGGATTGTTATACATGGCCGTGATAGTTAACTACAGCACAAAGCCACTAAATATCAACATTCTACAATATTTGCAGGTTAACAACGTTAAATCATAATACATTACTTTTAAGAAAATAGAAATAAGGTTTTCTTTGTAATTATTGAATTGAATTTAATTATTTTTATATTAATAAATCAATAACAATTTTGTTTCAATTATTATTGATAATAATATTAATTATGATTACAATAAGTAAAAATGTGGCTTACCCTCTGTAATTGCAGTTACAAATGTTATATGAAAAATGGGATACTTACATTTTTTACAAAACTCTACACAATACAATGACAATAAAAACATATACTATGCAATTATAATAATCCACAAAAATATTATTTTTCGCATTAAATGTAACAGCCATGGATTAAGGTTACAATTCACACTAACTGTTTAAATTATAATATAACTATAGAAATGAAATGGTTATTAAGTACGAAACAAACTTACTATAGATTATAAAAATAACATTTATTTATGTATTGTAATAAAATAATAATGTAACATTTTATTTTAGAAACATTGTTTTTATTAATAAACTGTGCGTCCAATTAAAATCAAATAAAATGAAGCAATCAAAATGGTAAAAGATTGTTCGTGTATTATTTACATTTACAGAACAAAATGATACATTACCATTTGAAAAACAATTTTTATTTTCCGAAATTGTATCATATATGCAAAAATGCACATGACAATATTATATTAAATTTTTAATTGCAGTCAAATAATTTGCTTGTAGGCAATTTTAATAAATGATTATCTAAGTATGGTAAATATAATTTATAGTGTTAATTTAAAAAAATAAAGAAATTGCCTACTACCTTCATAAATTGAAAATAATTATATATGCAATAAGTGTAACAATGTTCTTTTTATTAAATATATTATGGTATTTGCAAATTTCATAGTAGCTGTTTATGAAAGTTAATTAATTAAATTCTTGGACTAATGAATTATGTCAAATTAATGTATCTGCAATTAAGTGGTAATAATTTGCACGATTGCAATACTAAATGTGTTGTACATAATTATTAAAATTATATTTTTACAAACAATTTTTGTTTTTGATTATATTTAAAATTGTGCATTAGCAACATATTCGGGATTGTTATACTTGGCCGTGATAGTTAACTACAGCACAAAGCCACAAAATATCAACATCTTACAATATTTGCAGGTTACCAACGTTAAATCATAAAAAAATAGAAATAATATTTTCTATGTAATTATTAAATTAAAATTAATTATTTGCCAATTAATAAATTAATAACAATTTTGTTTTAATTATTATTGATAATAATATTAATTATGATTACAATATTTTAAAATGTGGTTTACCCTCTGTAATTGCAGTTACAAATGTTATATGAAAAATGAGATAACTAAATTTTTTACAAAACTCTACACAATACAATGACGATAAAAACATATACTATGTAATTATAATAATACACAAAAATATAATATTTTGCGTTCAATGTACCAGCAATGGTTTAAGATTATATTTTACACTAAATGTTTAAATTATAATATAATTATAGAAATGAGATAGTTATTAAGTACAAAACAAACCTTCTATAGATTATAAAAATAACATTTATTTCTGTATAGTAATCGTTCCTAATTTATTTTGTAAATCTTTACTTTATAAATAATTATGTCTACAATTACACTTAATTACAATGAATTAACCGGTATGGTACACAATTGTTGATGTAATATTTACACATACAAAACAGAATGATACAATACCATTTCAAAAACAATATTAGCTTTTCGATATTGTATCATATATGCAAAAATGTTCATGGTAATATTGTATTGCATTTTCAGCTCTAGTTCAATATCTTGCTCAATGGCGTTTTCGAAAACGTTTAAAATTGATTTTTAATAAATTATTGTTTAAATATCGGGATTATGATTTATAATGTTAATTTTAAAAAAAATTGTAAATTACCTTTACAGATTAAAAAAAATTAAATATGCAATAAGTGTAACAATGTTCTTTTTACTGGATATATTATAGTATTTGCAAATTTGCTGATACCTGTTTATGAATGTTAACTAATTAAATTATTGGACTAGTGGGTTATGTTAATTTAATGCATCTGCAATTAAGTAGTAATAATTTGCACGATTGCAATACTAAATGTGTTGTACATTATTATTAAAATAATATTTTTACAAACAATTTTAGTTTTGATTATATTTAGAATTGTGCATTAACAACATATTCGGGATTGTTATACATGGCCGTGATTGTTAACTACAGCACAAAGCCACAAAATATTAACATTCTAGGATATTTGCAGGTTAACAACGTTAAATCATAATACATTACTTTTAAGAAAATAGAAGTATGGTTTTTTATGTAATTATTGAATTGTATTTTATTATTTGTCTATTAATAAATCAATAACAATTTTTTTTAATTATTATTAATAATAATATTAATTATGATTACAATGATTAAAAATGTGGCTTACCCTCTGTAATTCCAGTTACAAATGTTATATATAAAATGGGATAATTACATTTTTACAAAACTCTACAAAATACAATGATAATACAAGCTTATATACTATGTAATTTTAATAATACACGAAAATATTATCTTTTGCAATAAATGTAACAGCAATGGATTAAGGTTACAATTCACACTAAATGTTTAAATTATAATATAATTATAGAAATGAGATGGTTATTAAGTACGCAACGAACCTTCTATATATCACAAAAACAACATTTATTTATTTATAAAAACGTTTTTAATTTATTTTGTAAAACTTTATTTTATAAATAAACTATAATCTCTAAATTACACTTACATACAGTCAATCAACCGACATGGTAACCGTTGGTTAATACGTTATTTACAAATGTAGGACAACATGAAACAATACCATTTGAAAAACAAATATTATTTTTCTCAAATTGTATATATATTCAAAAATACGCATGCAACAAGCATTATGAAAAAACATTTCTTTATTAAATATTTTGGTGAATTGGCATTTTCTAAAACATATATAATTGATTTTTAATAATTTATTTTTCTAAATATGGGAATGTGATTTATAATAATAAATAAAGATACTGTAAAATTTGTCAAAATATTTACGATAGACTAAAATTGTATGTATATGCAATCAGTTTAATAATGTTAGTCAATTTGTTTGGCATGGTAATAATTATTGATTTGCATATAAATGTTAATTAACTTTAATTAATTGTATTTCTTAATTTGCGGGATACGTGCATTTTATTTATGTGCTACTTGGTGGTAATATTGTGCTTGATTGCAATCATAAATGTTTGAGCCTTATTATTAATATTATTATTTTAAAAACAATTTTACTTATTTACGCATATGTACAATTCTATTTATTGTTATGTTTGTATTGTTAAACATGTATAATTTGATTAACCACAGCAGAATGTTTACTGTAAACGTAATCTGTAATTGTTCGTTACTTCACGTTAATTCTAAACATTACTTTTAAGATAATAGTAATTAAATTCATTTATACATTTATGTAATTGATTTTGTTAATAGTCTATTAATAATATAGTAACACACATTCTATTATATTAAAATATATTTTAGTTATTACGATTACATTATTAAAAAATGTTGCTTACCCTCTGTAGATGCAATTATACATGTGTTTTTCAAAATAGGTTAATTACGTTTATTTAATTTGAACACAATACAATTTGACAAAACTAATATTATTTATTTATAATACATTAAAAAAATAATATTTTTTGAATTGAATTTCACGAATTTGTTAAGGTTGCTTAAAATACTAATTATATTATTTATTACATTATTAAGGAAAACATAAGTTAATTAACTAAGCAACTTACCTTTTTTTTAAATTATAAACATTAAATTTATTAATTTATAGTAAATTATTTTGTAATAAAATAATAATGTAACATTTTATTTTGTAAACACTGTTTTTATTAATAAACTATGCGTCCAATTATAATCAAATAAAATGAAGCAATCAAAATGGTAAAAAAATGTTTGTGTAATATTTGCATATACAAAACAGAATGATACAATACCATTTAAAAAACAATATTTGTTTTCCAAAATTGTATTATATATGCCAATATACAGATAACATTATTATATTAAATTTTTAACTGCAGTCAAATATTTTGCTTAAAGGCAATTTCAAAAACGTATAAAATTGATTTTTAATAAATGATTATCTAAGTAGGGTAAATATGATCTTTAATGTTAATTTTAAAAAATAAAAAATTGCCTACTACCTCTATAGATTTAAAATAATTAAATATGCAATGAGTGCAACAATGTTCCTTTTATTAAATATGTTATGGTATTTGCAAATTTTTCAATACCTGTTTATAAAAGTTAATTAATTAAATCCTTGGACTAATGGGTTATGTTAATTTAATGCATCTGCAATTAAGTAGTAATAATTTGCACGATTGCAATACTAAATGTGTTGTACATTATTAAAATAAGTATTTTTACAAACAATTTTAGTTTTTGATTATATTTAAATTATGCATTAGCAACATATTCAGGATTGTTATACATGGCCGTGATAGTTACCTACAACACCAAAGCCACTAATATCAACATTCTACGATATTTGCAGGTTAACAACGTTAAATTATAATACATTACTTTTAAGATGATAAAAATAAGGTTTTCTATGCATTTATTATTGAATTAGAAATTAATTATTTGTCGATTAATAAATTAACCACAATTTTGTTTTAATTATTATTGATAATAATAGTATGATTACAATAATTAAAAATGTGAAACTACCCTCTGTAATTGCAGTTACAAATATTATATAAAAAATGGGATAATTACATTTTCAAAACTCTACAAAAATACAATGATAATACAAACATATACTATGTAGTACAATAATACACGAAAATATTATCTTTTGCAATAAATGTAACAGCAATGGATTAAGGTTACAATTCACACTAAATGTTTAAATTATAATATAATTATAGAAATGAGATGGTTATTAAGTACAACGAACCTTCTATATATCACAAAAACAACATTTATTTATTTATAAAAACGTTTTTAATTTATTTTGTAAAACTTTTATTTTATAAATAAACTATGTCTCTACTATTACACTTACATACAGTCAATCAACCGACATGGTAACCGTTGGTTAATACGTTATTTACAAATGTAGGACAACATGAAACAATACCATTTGAAAAACAATATTATTTTTCTCAAATTGTATATATATTCAAAAATGCACGTAGCAATATTATATTTTGTTTTTAGCTGCCATTAAATATTTTGGTGATTGGCATTTTCTAAAACATATATAATTGATTTTTTAATAATTTATTTCTAAATATGGGAATGTGATTTATAATAATAAATAAAGATACTGTAAAAATTTGTCAAATATTTTGATAGACTAAAATTGTATGTATATGCAATCAGTTTAATAATGTTAGTCAATTTGTTTATGTGGTAATAATTATTGGATTTGCATATAAATGTTAATTAGCACATAATTAATTGTATTTCTTAATTGCGGGATACGTGCATTTTATTTTGTTCTACTTAATGGTAATATTATCTTTGATTGCAATTATAAATAGTTCAAACTTTATTATTAACATCATTTTTTTTAATCAATTTTTTTTTGTGCTTATATATAATTTTTTTTTTATTTTTGTATTATTAACGATGTATAATTTTATTAACCATAGCAGAATGCTACCTACTATTAAACGTAATCTGTAATTGTTGGTTAACTACGTTAATTTATAATAAATTACTTTTAAGATATTAGTAATTAAATTATTTATACATTTATGTAATTGATTTTTGTTAATAGTCTATTAATAATATAGTAACACATTTTATTATATTAAAATATATTTTAGTTATTACGATTACATTATTAAAAAATGTTGCTTACCCTCTGTAAATGCAATTATACATGTGTTTTTTAAAATAGGTTAATTACGTTTTTAACAAAAATAAACACAACAGAATCGCAATAAAAATTTACTATTATTTATTTTGTAAGAAATTACAAAAATAATATTTTCCGCAATACATTTAACAGGAATTTGTTAAAGTTGTTTAAAATACTAATTATTTTACTTACAATATTTACATTTTGGAAAAAAATAAAACTTTAACCATTTAATTTTTGGATTTTAAATTATTTACAAATTGAAAAATTTAAGAAATAATAAAGGAAGAAAAAGCTGGGTCAGGAAAATTAAATAATATAAGAAAAAACGTGTTAATACTGTGGTAGAAAAAGTTAAAAAAATATTTAAAAAATAAATGCATTTCTAGAGCATTTGTTGATCATAATTTTTTTAAATGACTCTAAGTATTTATGTTTAACTGTGTGTAAAATAATTTACTCTAACACAAGCTAAGGGTTTGTAAAACTTTAGACAATGTCTTCTAAGTTTACCAATATTTACATTAAAAATTGAGTAATCCTATTGTTTGCTAATAACTGATATTAAAATTAAGTCGCTTTGAATTCTCCTATTTTTTAAAGGGAATAATTTTAATATTTGTAAACGTTCTGAATACAACAAAAAATAGCAATTTCAAAATTTTTTCTACTTTATATAGATAACCTTTCTAAATTAGGGCAGCTACCTGGATACAGTATTTTAAATGTGGTTTTATATATAACATAAATAGTAGTCAAAAGCTGTGAATCAAGCTAAATATTTTTAGGTCGCTAAATTGTAATGTAATGTAAAGACTAGGGATGACGTAAATGTAACATTTATGTTTTTAACCATTTTTACTGTTGCAAAAAAAATTATCACCCTCCAAGGATCGTCTAAATATTGTATGCTTACACTTTTCTAAATTAAAAAAAACTTATTTTTAACCGATATTATTAATATCTTGTAAGAGTTTAGAGTTTGTGTTTTAAATTTTGATATTATTCGCATACAGCAGAATGTTTGATTAAACTTTTGCAGATAGATTATTGACAAACCAGATTAAAAGTTTGGGACCTAGGATTGATCATTGTGGCACACTTGGTGTTATTTTTCTCTGGGTAGACAAAGTGTTTCCGAAATTTACTCTGAAATATTGATCTTTAAACAAATTATTAATTAAATTTAATAAAGAATAATATATGTCAACAGTCATTAACGTAACTATTAGGAGAGAGTGTGGGAATTTATCAAAAGTTTTAGAAAAATTGAAGTAAATATCTTTAACTCACGGGTGCAGCTCTAAATTACTAGTTAGTCCGTTTGTAAATTAGTTAAACATAAACAAGAGGGAATAAATCTATGTTAGACAAAATTTATTAATTTTTAAATACTACTAAATACATACTAATAAGTTTCTTTAATACTTTACTAGGTGCAAGTAGAATGCTAATAAGCTTGTACCTTTAGGATTAAATATGCTGCCTATTTTATAAATTGGCCAAACATAAGGTAATTTTTAGATTTCTGGTACTTGCCTACTAAGAAAAAGTATATTAAATATATTTCTAAAAATTGTAGAGTAAATATCAGGGTAGACACGCATTAATTAAATTTTACATGCTTAAATTGTTTACAAACCATATCCTTAGTAATTTTAAAATTACCTAAATTAGTAGAAGAATCGGTAGAACAACTGCCTACCATGTCTTTATTGCAAAAAACTAACTTAAAGTATTTTTTGAAAGCTTTGCATAAAGATTTAGCTAATAAAAACAATTAATTGCAGTTTTTAATATTAAAAGAAATATATTCCAAACAACGTTTTCTTTTAATAAAATTAAAAAACATTTTTTTCTGGCTTTATGCAATAAGGTTTTAAGTTTTTTAACTTTATATCTTTTAATGGTTGCCACAACTTGATTTCAAATGTTGATATAGTTGTAATGGAAACAAGGCAATTTTGTAGCGTTTCACTTAGTAAATGCAGAATTCCTTTTCTGGATAAACCGTTTGATGCGGCTAGAAAATATGTTTATATACAAGGCTTGAATATTAAAAAAGACAATAACTTAATGACGCAACTAATAATGTATGTTATATAGGAGTAGAGGCTAATTGTATTATTAAAGACTAGTAGATTACAATTGGCATTTAGAAAAAACTTCCGTAAATTATTAAAGTTTGTCTTCTTAAAATTTGGGGAGAGTAATATGTTCCTCTTTTGCAATTTAAAGATAGGCGTAAAAAAATAAATTAAAAAGGACAGGACTGAGTAATTACTTCTTTCCAAGCAAGAAAGAAACTTTATAGAGTCTACTAGAAATAAATGTAAGTAAAAATAAAATCTGGACAAAATGGATGGCTTTTAGCTTTATATCTAGTAAATAAACGGACATGTTGCTAGAAGGCGTATTTAATACTGACTTTAAGCAGACTGTGTTCAAATAATAATGAAGGCCTTTTAAGTAATTTTTAGTTAATTGAATAAACATTGAAATCTCCCATTAAAACAATGTACTTATAAAATATAAAGTTAAAAAAAAATTTATCTGAGGCCTTCGAAAAAAAGGGGGTTTGTACAAAATAGAAAATAGGGCTAATTTTTTCAAAGTCAATGTAATTATTAAATGCAGAAAATTATATTCCCTTAACGTATCACCAAAACCTGGTCTAAAAATGTAGAACTGTATAGAGTTTTTTACATAAAAATACACCCTTTAATCAATATTGTACCCATGAATGCATATTTTGTTGTCTAAAATTTTATCAGTAAATCAGGTTTGTGTAGCCTTAGTAATGTGTGGTTTATAAGAGGTGGCTGTACACTTAAACTCAAACAATTTATTTTTAAGATTAAGTGCATTTGTGTACAAAATTTTAAATGCTATAGGGTAATTAATAATGGTAAATTTTGTTTTAGCCAATTTTTTAATAAAATGTAGACAGACCCTGAGGTAAAGAAAGAAAATTATAATTGATTGTATTTAGCTTTAGATGAGTTAACTTAACTACAGGGATTATAAATAGATTTAACACATTGTTGGAGATATTACCTAGGGAAATAGACTGCTTAAACGTTTTAACTAAAAAAGCAGCAAACATTTTTATAGTAAGCCAATTTTTTTTAAATGTCTAATATATGTTGAGGCATAAAAAACATAACTAGTTATTGGAAGTTATGTACATATCCCAATTTTTACAGATTTGCTGCACTCATGCCGTCCACAGTAATTTGAGTGTGAATCCAATTATGTGTAAGCAACAAAAACACAACAAAAATATGTATTACTAAAAAAAACAACAGTAATTTTAATTAAATAATAAAAATAAACTAAACATAATATGCAAAATGTAATCTGATTAAAATGAGAGCAAAAAATATTAAACTTATCGTAAATTGAAAATCGCGCGTGATGAGTTTGAGTTTTTAAAAATGGAAAAAAAATAAATGATATAATTTATGTTTTAATTAGAAATAAACAAATATTTGGTTTATTACTAATTTTTAAATAATAAATAATAAATATTTAAATACTTTTTATTATTTATAAAGTATATAATTTATAATGTTATATAAACATTAGAAAAGTATTTGCTTAATCACATGATAGACTAACATTAAAAATCGATGCATTGAGTGTAATAATGTTTTTTAATTTGTTTACATTATAATGTTTGTAAATTTGCTACTACCTGTTTTTTAATGTTAAAATAAAGTATTTAAAATAATTATTGATTTTTGTTTTAATTACACTTTTTATATTATGGTACAATTAAACAACTTTAACTTTATTTCAGCTTTGAGTTAAAACGCTTTTTTTGTATTTGAATATATTACGTTTGTTGTTAACAAGACTGTAATTATGTGGGTATAATGTGTCTTGTTTTTTCTTGTTGGTAAACAGTTTGGTATGTAATTTTAAATTATTTTGTAGTAATAAATTGCAAAACAACAATTTAAATCACACAAAAACGTTTTTAATTAAAATTAGCGTGAGTGATGATAATTGTCCGTACCAAGTTAACTCAAAGGAAATCAAGGCCAAGATTTTATTAAAATCTTACAATTCAATACTTACTAACATTATAAAAGTTTAACTTTGCCAAACGTTACATTTTAAATTTTAAAACTTGTCAATCTTTGGAGTTTGAAATATCGCTAAATTTAGAGTTTTACGAAAACTTGACTTGTAATATAGTCTAAGGCCAATATTTACAAATATTGGAATTAAAGTTAAATACTATCTAAAATATTAAAATTAAATATGTAATATTGTTTTCTGTTTTGTAAAAATTTAATACTTGCCAACATTTTTAAATTTAGAGTTATTTTGGAAACTCAACCAGTTATATTGCTTGAGGTTAATATTTATTAATTGTTTAATATACTATTAGACTATTGGTTTTTAAATTACAATTTTGCTTAAAGTGGTGTACAGCAAAATGCCAAAATATACATTTACATAGGCAAATCACAAGCAGCATTTGGTTACCAAACCTTTAAATGTTGGTCTTCAAAATACTATTTTAATGATTATAGGTTTGACTGTATAATAAATAGATGCTCTTATATTATTGTTAAATTAAAATATATATATATATATATATATATAAAGCAAGATATAGCTTTATTAAAATGTTAAATAAACTTAAAAATAATTCCAAATAAAAATATAAGAAGACGTAAATTGTAAAATGAATTCATTTCGTTTATTCTCGTCAGTCACAAACATATAACATTTTAGTATATATATACAAAAATAAAAAGGGGGGGGGTACAGATAACAGATAACAGAAACGGTAGACTACTTAGGTGACTACATAATGTCAAATGAAATTAAGACTAAAATTTCTGTTGAATATTTAAAAGAATTAATTTTACTCTGCACCCAAAATATCAGATTCAATTTTAATGGCAAATCTTATATTCAAACAGATGGTGTAGCCATGGGCAGTCCATTAGAA
>JAKXYG010000591.1:0-23263 GCA_025895645.1 Cardicola forsteri | reverse complement strand
TATTATTATTAATACAAAAACCTTTTGCTTTAAAAATAATTATTGGGCAATAAGATAACAGTAATAGTAAAAACAATAACAACAGAGTTCCATAATTTAAAACAAACATGACAACAAAAATGTTTCACGTATTTAAACATTTTGCCAAACATTTTGTGTAATCCTACGCAACATTCATTTCAATTAGATCTTTCCGAATAGTTCTTATCCAAGCTTTCTGTGGTCTACTAACCTTTCTTTTACCATTTTTAGTTGTCCATTCCAAAACCGTTCTTGCTGGTTTCATTATTTAAAATGTGGTCTTGACGTGTAATCTTTAAGATACTTCTAAAACACTGGCGGTGAAAAACATTCACCATTTTATTAATCTTGTTTGCTCGCTTCCACGTTTCACTCCCATATATTGCCATAGGAATGATTGTTAATGCGTACAAACAATGTTTTGTTTTCAAGTAAATTAAAGAACACGACCATATCGATTTGAGTCTATGGAAGACTAACATTACCTTTCCAAGTCTGGCTTTAACATCAATTTCGGTTTTTCCGTCTTTACCAATGATGTTTTCTAGATATGTAAAGGAATCAACTGTATCAATATTTTATCCACTAATTTTGATGAGCAAATAATCGTTTGACTTAGTACACAACACTTTTGTTTTTAAACAATTAATCTGTAAACCAATACGAGAACGTGTTGTCATATTTTGCATCATTTTTGGGGTCTCACTGAGTTTTATTTGCAAAACCTAAATCTGTTAAAAGAGTATTCAAAAGAATTTCCACTTACACCTTGCAAACAATTTTGCATTCAAAAGTAAAAAATTTTACTATAGAATAAAATCAAATTGAGCAGGAAATTAACTCAAAACATTGTACACAGAATTTGACATTTATTATAGGTAAATTTGGCACAATGCAATTGTAGTAGAAGGATTTACAAATAGATTAAAAAAATAATATTTTAATGTGTATGCCACTTGTTATTTCTGCCGGCGATTGGCATTACATTGGCGCAAATTTAGAACAAACTTGAAAAATAAATATTTAAAATAAAATAAAATAAACTAGTTCTTTTTTAATTGTTGTAGCTTTTCTTCCGATGGTGGTGATCACGTGGTTTCTATACTTCCATGTGGTGCATTCTCGTCTCAAACCAGCATCGATATATATATATATATATATATATATAGCATAATTGAAGCTTTGATCTTAGCAATAATTACTATACAATATCAAAACTTCAATTATATTATACTTTGTATACGTTTGTGACGGAAGAGAAGATTTGTTTTACGTTTGTATCTAATGTACTCACCTGACTTAATCTTATCTGGCACATATTTTATTCCAAATAAAAATAATTAAAGGTATAAACTGTGAGATAAATTCATTTTATATATTTTCTTCAATCACAAATACACACACACATATATATGATGTAATTAACGTAATATTAATAATTGCATATACATACGCACACAAATGGGTTTTAATGTGTGAATGTAAACAGATTCGAGTGATTTCAATATATTAGAGGCTTGAGTAGTTATCAACACTTAAAATTAACTCGGTATTTCTAGTATAATATTGTGTATATATATGTATGTGTAATTATTAATTACATCATATATACAGGAAAGGCGTCCGGTAGGTAAAAAAACACGCCAAAAATATTTAACGGTTCTAACGCTTCAAATTGGTCCAATATAGAACCAAGTGGTATTAAAACAGCGACTTTTTATAGAACAGGCAAAGGCTCAGACATGCGATCGATAATTCTTGTTTTTGCAAGCTACTTACAATCAATTGATCATTTAACTCCAACTGATTGTCTAGTACCAATGAGCCACTTGAAAAATTGAAATTTTAAATAAACATATTTTCATTTTAATTTCTAAACATGTTGAAATGAGAAAAAAAACAAGAAAGGAGAAAGAAAGAAATTGTATGTCGACATGAAATGTTTACACTCCAAAAAGAATAAACATTAAAATATTAAAAAAAAATATAATGTTGGATAGGATGTACAACTATTGAAAAAAAACCCACACAAGTCTAGTTTCAAATTAACTCTATTGTATTTATTTATTTCTAATATAATTGTAATAAGAAATTATCGTACTTGAAATGTTATGTAGGGCCGAACATGATTATTTTATTGTATGATTGGTTGAATTGTTTTAGGCAAAGCATTTTATGTTAGTATATATCGGGGTGGTATAGCGGTATAGCGCTCGAATTTGGACCTGAGTGGACCTCGGGGTTTGAATCCCACCACCGGTACACTAAAATGAGGGCGGGCCCACGTTCGGTTTCGCTAAACTATGTCCCCACTGCCGAAAGATGCGTGCTTCCCACAAAACATTCTAAGTAGCAAACATAAAATTGAATAAAGGCCCGCATTGAGTGCCAGAGGTAGAACTCAAAGCTATCTCCATCCAAATTTGAGTTGAGTGCTTTACCTCGAGACCATCCACTGGAATGGTGTCAGTGGCACCTCATAACGAACAACACCGCTGAGTCATTGTTTTATCCTCCAATTTTGCACTAAACTGTCACTTACAAATAAAACAACAATTTTTAGAATCGTGTAGTAGTATAAAACCATAAAATAATTTCAATATTTGTCTGTGTTTGTTAAATGGTTTTTTTTTGGGGGGGGAGGGGTAAACCAGTTTAACCAGTCCTCCCACAAGGTCAATCAACACGAAAGCCTTGAAAAACCATAATCAATTGCACTAACGTTTTTAATTATTTTTGAAAGTGAAAACATTCAAGTTAGTTTATCATCAATAATGGTCATACGTGTACTACATATATTTTATTTATTTATTTTTACTACTTTTCGTGTTTTTGGCCGAGAAACGCGCGTTTTTCAGCAGTGGACCTTTTAACAAAACCGAATGTGGTTCCGCATTAGTGGTGGGATTCGAACTCATGTTCACCCACATCCAAGGATTCTCCCTTCGATACCACAAAACAATTCTATCCTAGTTGACTTTCAAACTGAAGTCGTCTAGCAGTGCAGCTCTCGACTCGAACCTCGGTGTGTGTTTGATGCCCACTATCAGCACTGAATGCAAACTCGGCTTCGCTCAAATATCCATTGCTGAAACATGTCTGTTGTAAAACTTTTAAAGTGGTGAAAATAAAATTCAAAATAAAATATTAAAAAAAAAAAGTTCAAACAAAAAGTTGATAAAACAGTTTTTGTAAAATTGTCCAATCGTTACTGAAGCAACAACTGTACCTGAGAATAAGGATTGGACCGCAATGTTATCAAACGAATCCCCCTGTGTAAGAATATTTCTAGAGAAACAACAAGACGACCGTATTTTACAAAATTCTGGTAAAATATTGAACGCAGCATAATTTCCAATGGCAAAGATGCAAGTGAGATATCCATTTTTTTTTACAATTTCAATGCTGAGAGCTAATTGCTGTTTGATGTTTTCGGAAGTAAAGACGTTTCAAAATAAAGTAGGAAAATAACAGAAGATGACAAAAAGGCAATTGTAGTGTAAAACGAAAACACCTTTAGCTAAAACGAAATTTCCTTACATATTTAAACGACGGGGTTTTTTTTTTAAATTAAAAACATACGTTTATAATTTGCAAACGTTTCATTTCAATTTGATAAACATCAAAAAAATTGAAAGGAATTATATGCAAATTAACATAATCCATATCCTGTGCTAAAATCAATATTCCATTTATAAATTGTTGTGTAAATAAAGTTACTTATTTCCTGTGCAAAAATGAATAGTGTTGCCAACTTTTAATTTATCAAGTTAGAATTGAAACTTCACTCGCGTCAATTGGTTTGAAATGAAAAATTAATGTACCTATTCGTCAAATACCAGTCAATATGAATGTTGACACAATTGGCGAATTAAATCGAGCTGAAACATGTTGGATTTTTTTTCTAATTTTAAAAGTTTCCATAGCAAAAAAAACCCGGTAACACTAATAATTCAGTTGTATTTTGAAAAATGTTTTTAAATATTAATCGTTGACAAATTAGAAAACAACTGTTTTCCTTTTTATTTTATATTTCAATCTTTCAAAATTCAAGTTGATAATGTTTACAAACACGAAAATGTCTAAACAGGCTTACAAGAAAAAGTTATATTATTATTTTGAACTCTTTGGTCTTGCATTCTACATTTATCTTAGATATAGAAAATTGACAAAATATAATATTCATGATGTTTCTAAATGTTTCAATAAACTGCTTAATATATATATATATATATATATATATATATAGAAGGTAACCTTTATATATTTTTTAAAAGTTTTTTGTTACTTACGGAAACACAAAGTATTTAAAAATGTCAACAATAATGATAATATTGACCTGGCAAAATAGGCTTCAATTCATTGTACATCATTATAAAAATAGTTGAATAAATTCATTTCTAATTTCAACAGTATCATTACCATGTGTGATTGTTTTGTCTTAACGATGAAGTGTTTGAGTCTGTGTGTGTGTGTGTGCTCTAATATGGCGTAGATGATTCACATTGATACATTGTAAACAATAAGCGGACATTTAAACGGTGATTTCCATTTTGTTGAACAGCGGTGGCACTCAAACGCCTTAGCCACGGAAGATTTGACTAATGTTCATGAAGGCTCAATTTTCAATGACAGTTCCAGTTGTGTTAACCTGGATATTTGATGTGCCACGTGGAGTAACAATCAGGTATTGAATGCACAACGGTATAACTGGGCTTCCGCTTTGACGCATCGGTGAAAGTGTGCATTCAGGCTACTAAGGTATATCGATGCTATACGTAGCAGTTGAAAAAGAAGACAGTCAAATGGCCTTGTCAATTTTTACAAAAATGCCGTCTATTAGCCAAAAAACTTCGTTAGTTTTTGTTACGCTCATGAGATCACTGAAGTCAATTGTTTAGTACGCAGTATAACTAAGTTGATGACTAGATACTTTCTAAAATATTTATTTATACAATGTAATAAAAATAATTGAAGATGCAAACTGTGGCATGAATTCACTTTGTACATTTTCGCCAATTACAAACATGTAAAGAATCAGCATATATATAGAAAAGAATATAGAATGTAATTAACTTTAACAATGTAATAAAGCCATAATGTTGAAGAAAAAAATATTGCAATATTTTAAATGTTTTCATTTTCGTTAAAAAATCTCAATGTCTTTGTACAAAACGTTTTGTACATCTTTTTAATTAAACACAGACACTGAGTGTTTTAAAATTGAAAAAAAACAGAGATTACTTTGAATTTGTATAAACTAAAAATAGGGTCAAGTTCAATGTACCGTTTTTTTCAAATGACAAAGGCTTTTCAATGGAAGCGTGTGTCATAATTTTGTTGTATTTTTAAATTTACTGCTTAAATGAATAACATGTCGAAAACATTTAAAAGTAAATGAAATCTTTGCCGCAAATCTTTAACCAGAGTTTTGCTATCGCCTCACATGCCTATATATTACAAAAATATAACTATTAAATTAATGTGTCCAGAGGGGCGTCCAGTTGTACGGCTCTGGACTCCAACTTAAATAAGATCGAATTTAAGTGGTCCAACCAATTGATCCAGTTGGGTAGTCTTATTTTAAAAACTACTCAATTTTGGTCTTTAAAAGGAGTGCTCTAGTGATACAGCGCTAGCTTCAAACTTAGGTAGACTTGGGTTTAAATGGCACTGTCGGTATTGAATGCAGACTCTTTGCTACAACGTCTCTCTTTTAGAAAATGTTTTTTTGTGCAGCATCTAATCAATAATAATAATTATTATTGTGCTGAAAGCTACTTCTACTGAAGTATCCAAGCCAATAACCATAAATAAATAAATAAATAAATAAAATAATAATAATAATAATAATAATAATAATAATAATAATAATAATAATAATAATAATAATAATAATAATAATAATAATAGTAATAATAATAATAATAATAATAATAATAATAATAGTAATAATAATAATAATAATAATAATAATAATAATAATAATAGTAATAATAATAATAATAATAGTAATGATAATGATAATGATAAAAATAATAATAATAATAATAATAATAATAATAATAATAATAGTAATAATAATAATAATAGTAATGATAATGATAATGATAAAAATAATAATAATAATAATAATAATAATAATAATAATAATAATAATAATAATAATAATAATGATAATAGTAATGATAATAATAATAATAATAATAGTAATAATAATAATAATAATAGTAATGATAATAGTAATGATAATAATAATAATAATAATAATAATAATAGTAATAATAATAATAATAATAGTAATGATAATGATAATGATAAAAATAATAATAATAATAATAATAATAATAATAATAATAATAATAATAATAATAATAATAAACTTTACTTAATATTCACTTTTTAAAAATGGTTTTTTCATAAAATATTCAAACAGTAAATTTAAAAAATGCTATTTATAAAAATATTCAAAAATCTTTAAAACGGTTCAAATAACACTTCATCGTCGTAATTTAAAAATAGAATTACAAACTTTCTACTATTAGGAATAAGTAGATTGTCAGACCTGAATCGTGGAATGAAAAGTGCAATTTAGAACTATTTGAAATGCCCACTTATTGCAATATGTTTAATGAAAAGGCAGGTTGTTAAAATTATTATTGATTGGAGGATGCTTTGCAAAAAACGTTTTGCAGTAAGTGAAAATTTTCGCTAAGCTAAACGAAAGTCCGCATTTAGTGTCAGTATTTTTATTTTATGCAGTGACACTCGAATCCATTGCAACTCCAAGTTCGAATCGAGCGCCGTTTTACTGGAACATCTTCATTCACTGTTCAAAGGATTAGTCGAAAAAAGAACAAATAATATGTCAATCACATATTCTGCTGGGGGTAGATAATAAAACCAAAAGAAGGAGCCAATAAGAGTCAGATAACCTTTTGTGTGAGTGTGTGATTACTCAGCAGTTTCAAAAACTGTGACCAAATTTGCACGATGACGCAATAGAAATCGTATAGTGCTATGTAAATATTGATTTGTTCACCTTCTATGCATTTTCAAGGTCAAATAATCCCAACGTGACTCACACTCACTCACGGAGGTTGACCAATAGGATATTTTTAAATTCTTTTTCCCTTGGTTGGTTTTATCATCTACCCTGCTGGGTGGTCTAACGGTAGAGCACTCGACTTGGACCTGGGTGGGCATCGGGGTTCGAGTCCCACCACCAACCCACGTTCGGTTTCGCTGAAACATGTCCACTGCTGAAAGATACGCGTTTCCCGTGTAAATCGGTCCAAGTAACAAAAATCAATAAATTACACCTATTTTTTCAAACTAGAAGTACTGCGCATTGTGTATTAGAAACAAACACGTGACGTTATATTATAATTATCCTAATGCAATTTACATTTTAATTGAACCACCAAATTGTTTTTTGTCAGTGTGTCATTTATTCCAATCCATTAACCATTTTGTTGCAATCAATATGTGATATGTGAAGGCTTGTATGATCCAAGACATACTGCTTCCAATCACACACACACACACACACACAATAAGAACAGTGTACTAACAACTAAATAGTAGTAATCAATGTTTGTTTGAAAAAAAAAAAGAAAATGAAACATGCATTCCTTAATTGAAGAAGCAAATTAACTATAAGTAGGGTCTAAGGTCAACATAGATGCATAGATGCAGGAGTACACATTCAAAACAAACAAACAAATAAACACGAAAACTTCAAACATGCTGTGTGAACATATGTGACTTGTGCTGGTTGTTCGCATCACATCAACTTGGCCTTATTTTTCGTCTTGTTAACTGTTCCAATGAGCAATTATTCAGAAAAGAGCTTTCGTGTGTTCAAGAGTAGGTTGTATTTGTGCGTATTACTGGATAACACCTAGATATTTTCAACTTGTACATTTTTCCATGTATTTTTTGAAATAGACGGAGTTATTTGTCTTGCACGGCAACTCTCCTCCAACACAGCCTCCCGTTAATCATTTGTACTGCATGTTGTCAGGGTCAAATTTGAATTGAGTAGCAATTAGTGAAAGGCATCAATCACTTGCACCATTTGAGGAAACTGGGCAATTAGAACTGTTCAGATGTACTATAAACAATAAATTTACAGGGTCACGTGCAACCACCTGTTTAGGTCTATGGTTAAGACGCCGACCTAATACCGAATAGGACGTGCAGGAGTGATCTAGCAGTACAGCGCTCAAATTTGGACCTCGATGAGCATGGGTTCAAATCCCGCCATCGGCCCAATGCTAAAAAACGTTTCTTGTAAAACATTCAAAGTAATAAACATAGAATAAATAAAATAAAAATAAATAAGACTTGAAAGGCATGCACGACTGATGAGTCTAAACGATGACGAAATAGCGATCGACTAAAATCAAGTGAATTATTCAAGTAAATCGGACAATTTTAATAACTGAGCCTTGAAAACCCATTTATAAAATTTAGTTTTTTGTACGTCTAAATTTAATCTTTCTTTAAATTAAAGTTTAAACTCCTCATTTAAAACATAAAGTCGCAGCAAAAATGCATTCACGTTTTTTTTAAACATTTTTTGTAGAAAGTGAGCAAAGATAGATAGTGCTTAAAAGGTATTTCAAGGTATTCATTTATCAGATGCAGCCATTTAGGCTTGTAAATGCGTCAACCGGCGTCAACCCTCAATTACTTCAAAAAAGATCGTTCTCCATCAACTCTTGCCAACATTGGTATTGTCACAAGGGAGTGGCATTTCAGCCGAAAAACTTCGTTTATCTCCCATTCCCCTCCCAAGTTCAATTCGCATCCAACAACCACTTCGTATAGGAATTTGGGTTGCTATGCAATTTGGGAACTAATAAAGAGATGGCTCTGTCACCAATTTGACAGCATAATTTTATTTATCATTACTACTTTAATGGAAACCGAAACCGAACGTCGACCCGCATTTCGTGGCCCAATGGTGGGATTCGAACCGCCCATACCCACTCAGGTCCAAGTCGAGCGCTATACCGCTAGACAATCTCAACACAATTATCAACTTGGTGAAATTGTTTTTTTTACAAAACATTGAAAAAGCTGTAAAAACCACATTAATAGCAAAATTAAAAATACACAATTACTAATACGTACCAGAACAAATGGGAATAAGCAATCACAAACCAATTATTTTATTGTGAAGATTAATTAGGTTGAAAACAAAAAAATTAAACTTATTTCAATTATTACCTTAGTCATATTTTAATTTCGCACAAATGTTTACGCTTCCTATACTTACATTAACAATAATTTCGTGTTTGCTAATTCTTGCTATTTTTGAAATATTGCAGAATGGTAAATTTGCATTACAGTTTTGTATAAATAATATTAATTTAAGTTGGCAGGCACAAACTTATTTTTCTATATATAAAATTTATAAATGGTAATTATAAAAAGTGTATGGTGTTCATTATGTGTTCATTATATACGTTTATTATAATTACTAATAGTACTACCACTACTAATTATTATTATCAATAATAGTAGTAGTACTATTTTAAATATGATTTATGATGTAGAACTAATCAACACTTGAAGCATTTTAAAAAGTACAAAAATGTCAATTGACTTGACAACGAAAGTATTTTTTTAGATTTTGCTACTTTGATTGTTTTACAGGAAACATCTTTTAGCAGTGAACATTTTAGCTAAACCAAACGTGGGCTCTCATTGTAGCACTCTTGTATACAACACACTGATTTATAGTTTTCATAGAATACATCATTGCATGTTGAGAAAAGAAAAAAAATTATTTTATATGTAAAACAATGGTTGTTGTTAATACTATATACAATGAATCTAATTTGTTGTATGTAGATTGGATACTTACTGCATTTGGAAAGGCTTGATGTCTGTCACAAAAAAACTGACAAGGAAGGGACTTTTGTTATAGCAACCTTATTGTTGTATAAATTTATATGTTAATCAAAAACGATTTTACTGTTTGAAATAACAATATAAAAAAATGTAAATTGTGAGATAAATTTATTTCGTACATTCTCGTCAGTCACAAACATAAAATTTTGGTCTATATTTCCACCTCACATTGCATTTATCGGTTTACTTGCAGTTGCGCTGGTAAGTATATTGATCGGACAATGCGTCGCTTAGCTAACCGAGTTAAAGAACACATTCCAAACTGGATTAATAATAGGTCGAACGAAAGTGAACACTTATGCACTTCTTCCATTTATCACAAATCTGTTTATATTCATACATTGAAACCTACTTTGTATGCACAAAAACGGATCATTACTATATTGAACTTGGTTTGGTCGTAATATTTCTATTTGTGTATGTTTGTGAGATGCACTAACTTAAATGTCATCTGTACCCCACTTTTTTGTATAAATATACACTAAAATTTTATATGTTTGTGACTGACGAGAATGTACGACATGAATTTGTTTCACAATTTACATCTTCTTAATCGGAACCCAATGCTTTCGATTTTATTTTATTTTTATTTTATTTTATGTTTGCTACTTTGAATGTTTGCACAAGAAACATCTTTCAGCAGTGGACATTTTAGCGAAGCCAAACGTGGGCCCGCATTTTAGTGGGTCGGCGATGGGATTCAAACCCATGTCCACCGAGGTCCGAATTCGAGCGCTGTACCGCTAGACCACCCTCGGCATTGTTATCTAGTACGATTTAATGAGTACGCGGACGTTGTATAATGATCGCATTCGATAGTCGTTAATTAGCGATACTTGATCTTCTGTTATTTGCCCAGATAGATTGTATAAGGCACATCTTTTACGCCACCTTTTTCGGGAAAAAATAAAAAAATCCTATTGGCGAACATTGATCACTGGAGGTATGTGGCACGTTGGTGCATGTGTCTGTAGTCAGAGATTGAAAATAAGATAAAAATTTGTGTGCACTGCACCTCACAACAAAAATTTTGTTGAGCGGTTATTTCGTTGAGCAGCTGGAAATTGTTGTACGAGATTTGAGGAAGCGATAAAAAGCAGAAAGGAAAGTTGCAGATACTAATTGTAAATATTTCCGAGTTGTGTTCTGTTTAAAACTACGTTTTTAGGTGTATTGAAAAAGAAGAATGTATTATTTGGTTAATCCCATTTTATGGAAAGTCATTTTTTGCTGAAAGTAATATCGATTTGAAATATGTACAGTTTTATAATGGTTTCATTTAGAGTTAAAAACGTTTTTCGGCAGTTAATTGAGTACGAAAGTAATTCACGAATAATTGTTTTTTATGTTCTGCGTAATGTTTATATCTAATATATTTTTTAAACGAATTTGTTTTTGGGCTATTTATGCGTACGTAAAAGAATTATGATTATAATAGTTTCTGGATAAGCGTAAGATTATTGTACGTGTTAGTTTTTTGCAACTAATTGTAACTAATGCTTAGATGCGCTCATAGTTTATATAGTTTTGGAATTCAAAATTTTGGCTATAAAGTTTTTATTAAAAACATGTTTATTTCTCTTGTGATGTGGTCATTAGTCTTTATTTAGCATTTTCCTACTTGTAAAAGTAAAAAGTTGTTCAAATATACAAGACCTACATGAAGTCATTCCTGTAGTAATTGCAAATTTTACTTTCGCTTTTTTAGGTGATAACTATTGACACTGCAAATGCGTTACAAATATTTAATAATCTAATGCGCATCATGAACAATAATATTATTGTTTTAAAAATCGGTTATTTTCTACTAAGCAGAAATTATACCTAACATTATTAAAAACCAAAATACAGTTAATGTTGACGATTGTTCTGATATTATATATCTCACTTCAAATTTCCCTTAGGAAGATAAGTGCATTTAGTTTAAATGTTTATAATAAATTTTAAAGATTTAGTCTGTGCAAATACATAAGACCTTTAACAAGTACACAGACGTTGTACGAAGATTAAATCCAATTCTGCTTAATTGGAAATACCTAATCTTTAGTTGTTTGCCCAAATAGATTACAATAATGGAAAGCAAACATATTAAGGCCAGTGTTTATTCAGTGGCGTTAAAAGCTGTATAAAGCAGTGACATCAGTTTCTTATGCTTTATCTGTTTACGTTTATAATTGGATAGTAAATGTATTATGACTTGAGTAAAGAGAAACCTTTAACTACTATAAAATAGATTAATAAGAAGAAACATCTACTAACATTATTATAAATGTATGTTATAATAAACACAGAACGATGTTATTCATTAACAAAAGGAGGAGATTAAGCATTTGTAAAATACCACTGTTTGTTAAACATTTGAACTTGGATAATTTGATAAAACAATTTTTTTAAATGAAGTTAACATTATGAATATGGTAATGACAATGTTTTTAATAATAATAAGGAATCTATTTGATATTTTGATATAATACATTTAACGAGTCCATGAGATAAAAACAAGTTAACTAGATAAAGGGTTACAATAAACCAAAAACAATTTGTTCATCATTCTAAAAAATATTTAGTTACAGAACAGTGTAGGTACAATAGATAAACGGACTGCTGTCAAAATCAATGTAAAATAATCAATTCATGTTTGTGTCAGTATTTGTTTATGTTGAGCACATCTAAATTGTACAAAAGCATTATTTATACATTATCTTAGCAGCAAACGAAATATATTTTACATATTTTATACAATTCTAATGTAGGTCAAAAACAAGAATATTGATATTTTAAAAATATTGAAAAACAAGCAAATTCGTTACTTCAAAAGAACTTATATTATAAAATATACACACATAAAATACATTGAAATTTTTTAGGTATTATTTACTGTATGCCGGAACGTCTTCAAAGCTTTTATTTTTAAGTAACTAATTTGCTTGTTTTTGAATTTTTTAAACTGTCAATACTTTTGTTTTTGACCTAAATTAGAATTTTATAGTGATATTGGTGTCAAATATTTTTTTATAGAATATTTTACTTATACTGCTGAGACAATACTTAAAGCATGTTTTTGTACAATTTAGACATGCTTAATAAATAGTGACACAAAAGCAGATTGATTATTTTACATTAATTTTAACTGTTCATTTACTGTATACATTTATGCACCGGTTTATACCAATATATTGGTAAAACTAAAATGCTGGTTCAGTTATACGGCACGTATTACATTGTAACAAAAACAAACATAATTTATGAAATACGATCCTTTGTCCCAATTTATTATAAGCATCAGTAAACTAGAAGCCTCGATAATATTGTCCTCACAATAAAAACATTAAAAAAATTGATAACATCCAATTTAATACTAATTTTTTATTTATCATTTATACATAATTGCTTTTCTTTTCCTACTTTTACCCTGGAAATGAAGCAATTTTTTATTAATTACCGTTTTTCAGTTGCTACTGTAATTTTTAAATTTTGCACTTTAACGTTTATTGACACTGTGTCGCGTGTGTGACGCAATGAAATATAAAAGTTCCTGATCTATGCTCAGTGTGTAGATATGTCGACATAATATGAATGTCTACAGATGGCTTATATTATCTTGGTACCTAGTTGCTAAAGTAAATGCGTACGTTCCCATTGTACTTTTGTGTAAGAACTATTTAGACAACAATGACGTCATTTATTTCAATAAACAAATTTTCTTAAAACCAAATACTTTAAAAAAATTGGAAAAATAATTCTTTAATTTATTTACCATTACTGCCCGTTGATCAGAAGCAATTTACAATTAACACTCTACTATATTCTCATTATTTCCTTATCTCTGATTATCATCTTTTGGGTTACACACTCACGATCATTTTCTATCCACTACTCTTTCTTTGCATCATTCTTATTGGTTAAATTTTCAGTATACAAGGTCATTAATTCAATGTAGTTATAGGGACTAGAATATTTAAACAAACAAGTGAATACAAATTACGAATTATAAATAAATGTAATGTTTGTTTATTTATTTACAATAATAGTCATGACTGGAAAATGTTAGAAAGCCGATAGTTAAGTGCCTTTTTAGTAAATTTATACAACTTTAAAGATGAACGATTTGGAATTTATGTTATTAATTTCATTAGTACTAATTTTGAATAATTTTGAATACAGTCTATGACAAAATCGTATCCTATATTAACCCAGTTTGATATTTAAGAATACTTAGCACTTTTTACCCATTTAAACTGCAAAAACCTTGTTGTTGAGCAAAACCCAACCTTCGTACAGCCCGGAATTGACAAATTGTAAAATAACGTGTCACTTATAGAGAATGTCATTTATGTTATAAAAAAATCGAGTTTTAAAGGATTTTATTGGTACCTTGATGGTTTCAGATTTAGAACGGCTTGTAGAAATTATAAAAAGCAGTAAATGTTACGTGGATTGCTGACATTATAAAGTATGTATTTTGGTTAACAATATTCTTATTTTTAACAGATCATATGTGTTTGTTTCTAAGTTTCAATAAACGGAGGTATTATGATTTACTGCTAAATCGAGTGTTGTTGTATATTATAATTACAATGTTTTATTGTAAATGACATTTTATATATTTTTTGACGGAGTTCTATCTAACGTATTTGTTAGTAAGTACTACACCTGTCTAAGATAAGTAAAAAGTGCTAAATATTTTTAAGTCTCAAGCTGTAGGTCAATATGGGATTCAATTTCGTTACCAACTGTAGAAGCAAAATTTCCCCAAGTTTACAAATGGAATATCTAAATGTACAATACTTTTTAGTATATGTTTGAAACGACAGCGTAGTGAAACTCCAAAACTTATACATAAGTGTTCGAAATTGGTGCTTATGTGACTTTCGTTATCGCCAAATGTAAGTTGTAATAAATCTAATGAAGCATTTCGATAGCTGTGTTTTTTGTGTCTATAACAATGCTGTGTTGTGCAAACGTATGAAATTTAAATATTTCTTCATATAGTCCAGAGACCAAAACATTTTAATCATTTTTGTACGTTTGTTTAAAATATTTTTAATTGATTTTTGCTACTTTAAATGTTTCGACGGCCAACGCGCATCTTTCAGCAGTGGACATTTGTGCAGAGCCGAACGCGTGGGCCCGCATTGAGTGGGCCGGTGGTGAAGATCGAATCCATGCTCACCAGGTCCAAGTCAAGCCCTGTACCGCTAAGATACCCTAGAACAATTAATTTTGTTATAATCTAGAACAAAAAACAATTGAAACAAACATTTGTCAAAAGTAATTCAATGTCAACTGAAGCCATTGCTTTATTGCGTACATTAATGTTTAATAAATTCAAGCGTTTTTTTTCAAATAATTTACGTTTTTTTAAACCAGTTCAATTATTTGTTTTAGCCATTTGCAGTACGACAAACAAGCATTTCGTCTAATAAGTAAACTGATTTTGTGGGGTTTTGGTAGTCTGTAAAGGTTTACATGTATAACCATTAACTGACTGATTAATTACATTGTGAAGCTTGAAGTGGCTATAATATATTTCTTTGTAAACAAATAAAAACAAGATTTTTTAAATGTTTGCTACTTTGAATGCTTTACCAGAAACATCTTTAAGCAGTGGTCCTTTGGGCGAAGTCAAACGTGGACCCGCATTTTAGTAGGCCAGTGGTGGGATTCGAGCCCATGCCTACCGAGGTCCAAATCGAGCTCTGAACCGCTAGACCACCCCGGCACAAAAGATTTAGCAAAGCGTGCGTATGTGCATGCACATGGCAAATAGTTACTTTCAGATACCTTTTAAGCATCGTGAGTGTATGCTAGCACTCATTCACTGAATGAGAATTCAGTAAAAGCCCAGTTATACCGCCATGTATTCGGTTCCTGCAGTTATTAGTCCAGATGTCTGTTGGCACCTAGTCTATGATGCACCACATGGAGGAGGAACAGTCAGGAATATCAACATCATTAAAAATTGAGACTTTATAAGTATTACTCGAATTCATTTTTTATGTTTGCTACTTTGAATGTTTTGCAAGAAACATCTTTCAGCAGTGGACATTTTAGCGAAGCCAAACGTGGGTCCGCATTTTAGTGGGCCGGTGGTGGGATTCGAACCCCCATGCCCACCAAGGTCCAAATTCGAGCGCTGCGTCGCTTGATCACCCCAACTTGCATACCATTATGCCACATTTAGTTTCCATCTTCGAGCTGAGTGGCCCAGCGGTACAACGCTCGATTCGAAGTTGGGTGGGCATGGATTGGATAACTCACTGCCGGCCCACTAAATGCGGGCCCATTAGTTCGGGTTTGCTAAAACGTTTCCCGTAAAACATTCAAAATGATAAAAATAGTTGGAAATAAATATAATAAGAGGTCAAACAGAAGCAAACGTTTGTGGACTTTAGTGTCATTTACCACAAACAGAACACTCAATTGACTTTGATTATTAAATCGATAATGTTCAAAGCTTTTAGGGTATTAAAAAAATAAAAAAATTAGTCTATATTTACGTAATAAGATCCATTTTCTGTGCACAGAAGCAGCTTTCAACTTTTTTAAACCTACATTTGTCATAGCCCATTGTGAAAAGACATACGCCATTTTCAATGTGTTGGTATAGTTATTTTTATAAATTAAATTTTAAGCAATTTTAATATATATATATATATATATATATATATATATATATATATATACAACTTTGTGATTAAAGAAAATGTGTCAAATTCATTTCACAAATTGCATCATTTCATATTCTTACTTGGAATAAATGTACTTTAATTAAAAATACTTAGGATTATTGTGATGATTATGACAATGGTAATAATTATGCAAATTAGTATTAATCTGCCGGAATGGTTTGGTGCTACAGCATTGGATTCAAACTTGGATGAAAATGTGTTCGATGCCCTCTACCGACATCTAATGCGGGTTTTTGTTTAAGGCTTTGCTAAAATGAATAGAATGCTGATAATCCTGAGGATTTAAGCAATGCTCATAAAGCTTCAATTTCCAATAATGGTGATATTCCTGACTATTCATCCTCCACGTGATGCATCCTGGACTAGGTGTCTCTAGTAATCTAGACTAATAACAACAAGATCCAAGTACACAGTAGTATAGCTAGACTTTTGCTTCAACGGGTGGATGTGAGTATACATTCAGGATAACTAAAAATATATTTTAAGGTATACCATATGTAGTCGTTGGGCTAAGGGAAACAACCCTGACAAAAAATCAGGCGGCCTCGTCAATCTGTGCGAACAGCGGCGACGTCACAAGGATGCAGCCGTCTATCAGCCAAGAAACTGTGTTATTCTTCTACGTTGTGTTACGCTTATCAAATCATCAAAGTCGATTGCTTGCTATATAAGTATAAAAAGTGTCTTGCGTGAAGCCTTAAAGAATAATAATTGTGCCAAGGGTAGTCTAGCGTTTGACTTGAACCTGGCTGACATGGGGGGTTCGAGTCCTGCCACCGGCACAAATGCCAGTCAACGTCCGGCTTCGCTAAAATGAACACTGCTCAAAAATGCATTTCCTGTCAAAACATCGAAAATAGTAAAATAATAATAATAATAATAATAATAATAATTATTATTATTATTATTACTAGTATTCTTTGCAATAATGCAAACAGAGATAATAATTAAACTTTGCCTTTTTCCTATACAATATCTACCAATAAATAAAGCGATTCAATCTTTGACCTAAACATATATTCCACTTGTAAGACATTTGCAAAAATAGTACAATCGAAAACCTTGATATATTGACAAAATTAAAAATACTATTAACTCATTCTAAATAATACACTTGTTTCTAATTACTTCAACCCCGTGAACTAAATGATCATCATCATCATCATCATCATTATTATCATCATTAATTTTCAATTTTTCTCAACTTTTTTTTCAAAAATTGTAACCTACATTTAGGATAGTAATTAAAATTAACACGTTTTATTTTACTCCAATTTTTCAATGTCACACACTCATAAGGGCATAAGTTTATTTAACTATATGCAATTTACAAAATTAATGCTAAATATTATACAAATAATTTCGTTCTATTTGACTACACCTAATGGAGATTACAAAGAAACCGATCCAGTCAGTTCCAAGTCTGAGAATTTGGAGCAGTAGAGAACCACACGCCCTAATTATTTAATTGTTATAGTGTTTCAAATCGGTTGGATACAAAAAAAAGAGAGATGGAAAAACATGGCCGGAAACAGCGACCTTTAATAGAAGAGGGAAAATCTGTACAGCTGTACAAAGAAGAATCTTGTATTGGTCAATGAGAGAATGACGCCTGGAATAATCAATAAGTAGATTACTGAAACGTCAAACATTCAAGTATTAATTTCATTCATCTATTCTACATATATTGTGAAGAAACACACAAATAGACAAACATCAAACGGGACAGTAAAGAAACTGTCAAAATATTTAGTAAACAATGCTCAATGTCTATATATGGAAACTAAATTGTCCCAAATTAAATGTCAGTAGTTTGTACCATTTATTTTTATATCTTTCTACCTACTACTTGATAACGACAACTTTTAGTGCTAAGACTCAGACTCATGCCCACTTCAGTCAGCCCTGTTTGTTCAGTGTGTTACTACACAGGCCAAAAAAATGATGTAACACAATGGATCAACCAAATTTTAAATCCAAAAATAACTCTTATTGGTTTTTTTTTCCAACTACAAATGGAGATTTCAAAATGACGCTAAAACAGAGTAGATAAATGGTTTGGGTTTTTGTTAATGTGTTTTAACACCAACATGAAAAACATTTAAATTTAGTTTTTTGTTTTTTTTCCAAACAATTATGTCAGAATTAATTAGAAGAAAAAGAAAGAAAGAAAGAAAGAATATAATAATAATTGTTCAAAAGACATGGCAACGCTATGTAAACAAAATTGAAATTGTGGAATCAAAAGGATTTTTATGCAAATATGGAACAAGTTCATAATGTAGCAGTGACATTCATTTTTTCTTTCTGTTTCAATTATAACAAGTAGGGGGTAGACTTGTTTTAATAATTACAATTGCAATCAACTGGAATAACAATGTAGTTAGTTATTATATTTTACATTTTATTCTATACTTAAAAATTTATAACTAGTTTAAAAGTTATACTATGAAAATGACACAGACGATAAGCGGAAGTTTATTTACTGAGACTTGGAGAAAAAACGTTCGATCGCACTGTACATGTTAAAAATGCTTTACGTTAAATTGAAAAAAAATTGATTAATTAATTTGTTTTTGCTGCTTTCAATATTTTGCACAAAACGCATGCCTTTCGGCAGTGAACATATTTTAGCGAAGCCAAACGTGGGCCCGCATTTAGTGGGCCGTGGTGGTGGGATTCGAATCCACGGTTACCCAGGCTCGCTAGACCACCCCGGCATATACTGAAAACCGCATCTTCCTACTCAAATACTACTAATTGGAAAAAAGTGAACAATACTAAAAAAATGAATGGAGTCCCAAAATACAAGAAAAATAATAAATTGATTACAAGTTGATATAATAAACAAAATTTATTTATTTGCCTTAAACCAACACATTGTCCAAAAATAAGTGTTTCGTAATATATATATATATATATATATATATATATATATATATATATATATATATATATATATATATATGATTTAATATAATTGGCTAATAAATAAAACACTTTAGCAATACTGTCATAGAAACAACGAATATAGAACTTGGATTACACAATTGATAATAAAAATGTAATTTTTTTATTAACTAATGATCTTTTCGAAAGCTTAGAATAGTGAGATTCAGTCAACCATGAGCACAGTACAGCCGTTTGATATCCTTGTTTGGAATCATCAGCAGCGCAAATCTTTCAAGTTTTACATACATACATGGATTTGAACTCACATTTTATCTGGTATAAGACCAGCGTCTTCACTACTTAGCTACGGGTGGATGACCTTGGCCCTGTAAATTTATTATTTATAATGAATCTAATCAATTCTAATTGTCCAGTATCCTCAAATGCTTCTACGTTACTACCGGTTTAACAAGTGATGGATTCCTTCCACTAGGAATTTATCATTTAAGTCCTAGCATACTACACAGGTTTAATAGTTTCTGTGACACAATTCGGTTGTATTTATTAATGGGTTTTCAAGGGTTTTTATTAAATTTATCAAATTCGTTTGAATGATAAATCCACGCAGTTTTAGTCAAACAGGAGAACTGCATACCTGTTTCACGTCCTTATTTCAAATTGTCGGCAGTGCATATCTATCAAGCTTCACACACACGAACTTGAACCGACGCCCTATCTGGTGTCAGGTCAGCGCCTTAACCACTGATCTAAAGGTGGCTAAAATTAATCTTGTAAATTTATTATTTATAGCGAATCTGATTAGTGCTAATACTTTGTTTACATATAAAATACTTTCTTTGTAAAAATATGTGACTAGCCCCTCTTGTGTAAGTCCCTTTTTTCGGAAAGAAACAAAAGAAAACAGAGTGCTAATTATTTTTGTAAAATAATATACTATCAATTAGAAAACAAAAGTGTACTGTAGTAGAAGAGAGAATGGTAGAAAGTATAAAAATCTAAAATTGTACACGACTTTTGTTACTCGGTTCTATAGTATGGAGAGTCGGGTAGGGGGGGGGAAGTGGAAGTCAATTAATAGCATTAGAAGTAAAGTAGAATAGATTAAGTTAAAAAGTGCAACAAGTAAATGAAAAAGCTAGTAAAAATATAAACACAAAAAGAAATAATGCGTCTCGGCTAGCAAAGTGAAACGTTTATTTGTTTATAACAAAAAAAATGTACAAATCTATAGAATCAATTTAATTATATTAATGAAACATCAATAATCATTCCGACGGAAATATGTGAAAGTAAAACGTGGAAGCGTCGCCGGTATTTAAAAAGTATTTCAAAAAATTATCTGGGACAATCATATTTTAAACAATGAACTGACTCTCGTTTACTACATGACGTCATTACAATTAGACGAAGCAAATTATGTGGTCAAATTTTACATTTACCGCCAGCCGAGAGATTAGCAACAACGGTTTTGCAATAAACCATTAAAGATGGTAAAAGAAAGGTTGGGGTAGACACAAAAAACTTTTGGCTAAAATGTTCAATTACATGCAAAACATTTTGTTGTCATGGGAGGGGATCAAACAAAACATTTGGCAAAATGTTCAATTACATGAAAACATTTTGTTGTCACATGTTTTTTTTTTTGAATTATGGGACTTTTTTGTTGTTTTTTGGGGATAATTGTTATCTTATTGCCCCATGTTTATTCTTAAAGCAAAAGGTTTTTGTAATAATAATAATAAAAATTTATAATTTATTTATTTATTTATAGTTTATATTATTTAAAAAAGATTTTATTTTTACTACTTTGAATGTTTTACAGAAAACATTTTTCAGTAATGGATATTTTAGAAAAGCCGAACATAGACCCGCATTCAATGGGCCGGTGGTGGGACTGAAACCCCGATGCCCACCAGGTCCAAGTCAAGCGTTATACCGCTGGACCACCTTAGCATAATAATAATAATAATAATAATAATAATAATAATAATAACACTACTAGTAATAACAAACAAAATAGCCAGTACAGCTGGACTTACTGCAACGACTTTGGATGATATTCCAATTCCTTCGTCTGTACTTGGTCGGCATTTTTTGGTTCGGCTGAAATACCGACATTCCTTTTGCGCGTTACCGCTGCCGAATGTTCAACAATTGGCGTCAATCCAAAGCCATGCACTTCTTCGCTGCTTCGCAAACTGCCCGACTTTTTTCCCGTATCTTGCGACACCTTGGATCGTTGTGACGACCTAAGCGAAGCATCCATTATGCTTTGCATTTTGTCCAACTTGGTACTAAGTTCAAAAATTTTATTTTCGCGCATTTCCAGCTGTGTTTGGAGAAGGGCAATAATTTCATTTTGTTCATTTATGCGTTTTTCACAAGAGCTGTGCATTTTGAAACAGGATTGGCACAAATTGTAACAGAACTGTTTAAATTTTGAATATACAAGAAGTGGGATTTAATCATATTATTATGACATCGCTCTAAATGTACTTAACCTAATGCAATCTGTACATCTATTGCTGGAAGTCAAAATAAAAGGCCTGCTGGAATGGTCTAATAGTATTCCGCTAAACTCGAAATTGGGGGTTCTACAAGCGACAATCTGTGTGGGCCCCCGCCTGTGGCTTTTCTAGAATATCCATTAGCTGAAAAATGATTCTTAATAATCAACAATAGTAGTAATAATAATTTATGCAATAACCTAATTAATGAATAATAATGAACACATATAAAAACATCAATTAATGTACGAAAAAATAGACCATTTATAGTACATGCAGTCAAATATTATATCCAAACATGGTTTTATTTTTAATTAAAATTGAGTATGACTTGTTATCATTAAAAAACAAATAGAATCGAATGAATAAATTATATAATATATATATATATATATATATATATATAAATATAAATATATTTGAGGACATAACAGAGAACACTTAAAATCTACACAAATTGTACATTTTCAACATCGTACCATTGTTGGTATCTGCAACACTCGCTATTTATTGGACGATAAAAGTTGACTTCGAATTGCAAACTTTAAAATGAACTAATTGTAAATCAATGGGTAGATAAATCTTCCATTACTCTCACCCCAACAACACATAGCTTGTCATTTAACTATTAGCAACAACAATAATAATGATAATAATAACAGGATGAATAATAATTTTAGTGATAAAAATAATAGTAATAATTGGAATTGCTAATACAAATAACAATGTTGTCTTATATATATATATATATATATATATATATATATATATAAATACATAATCAGGAGAAACAAACACGTAAGTGCATAATACTTAAAATATTAATACATAATTACACATACAGACACATTCATTACACACACACTCGCACGCGCGCGCAATATCAACACAAAACAAAATTGCTATTATCATTTTTGCATTTAATTTCACGTTTTTTTCTATACCCAAACCGCAAGTGTCACAAAACATAAATAATGATGTGCATGTAATGTAAAAATAACGTAGAATATAACAAAATATCCATAATAAAATTCTGTTAATTTAGTTGATTTTCTAAATAATAATAATAATAATAATAATAACAATAATAATAATAATAATAATAATAAAAATAATAGTAATTATAATATTATTAATAATAATAATAATAGTAATAATAATAATAATAGTAATAATAATAATAATAATAGTAATAATAATAATAAT
>JAKXYG010001501.1:0-47374 GCA_025895645.1 Cardicola forsteri | reverse complement strand
GTAGACAAGCCAGCATGATATTTGCGATTGTGTTCATTTATTTTGGCCAAATTTTGTTGAAAAATTGCGTAACGTTTGGATTCTTTGTGTTGATTGTCGTATTGTTTGCTATGTTCAATTTTCCATTGAATCCATTGATTGTTACGTTGAAACTCCTGCACAGCGTCAAATAAGTGCAACAGAGTCAGGAAGAATATGTTCAATGACAAGCAATTCATAGTTAGTCTGTAAAATTATAATGTTATATTTTTACCGTTTTTTAAACAATTGTCAATGTCTAATTATTTATTTTAAATAAATACTCAGAAAGATATGCATAAAACTAATGCAGAAGGTTTTAATTAAAGTGTTCAACCTTCGTATTAGACTATTGTGAGCTTTGTTACTATCAAAGTTGAATGTTTACAGATTACTAAAAAAATTAATTTGTTTCTAAATATTAATGAATAATGAATAAATAAATATTATGTGCTATTTAGTTAATACTTTAATTAGTTTTTTTATTAATTAGTAATGATGTTTAATAAACAAAACTCTTAAAAATAAGTTAACCATTCTGATTAAAACGTAATAAAAATATTAAGTTTACAAATTCAAAACGCTTATTTAGTGTTTCAATATTTGGCGAAATAAATTATTATTATTAATAACAATAATATTATTGGTAGTAGTAGTATTAGTAGTAGTATTATTGTTATTATTATTACAAAACCCTTTTGCTTTAAAAAGAAGCATAGGCTACTAAGACAACAATTACAGTAAACAATAATGACAACAATAAAGTAATTCAAAGAGAACATGAGAACACAAAATGATTCCATGTATTTGAACATTCTACCAAACGTTTTGCTTAATTCCATAAAACATTTATTTTAATTAGATCTTCCCGAATAGTTCTTAGATAAGTTTTCTGTCATCTACCAACCTTTCTTTTCCCATTTAGAATTGTCTATTCCAAAACCGTTTTTGTTGGTGTTTCAGGCGATAAACGTAGAATTTGATCAAGTAATTTTCTTTGTCTAATTGTAATAATGTCATGTAGCGAACGAGAGTCAGTTTTGAAATGTGATCGCGCCAAGTAATTTTAAAAATCCATCTAAGACACCGGCGATAAAAAACATCTACCATCTTATCAATCTTGTCTGTTCACTTTCACGTTTCACTTCTATATATTGTTGTAACAATGATTATTGATGCGTACAAACAAGATTTTATCTTCAGGCGAATAGAAGATCATGACCATATTAATTTGAGTTTATGAAAGGCTGATATTGAATTTCCAATTTTGGCTTTAACATCAATTTCTGTTATTCCGCGCCAACTGTTGCAATCGTTTAGACTTCCTTTTTAGGAAAGAGTAACAATTACCCCTTGTCGCCAATCATTTGGAAATTGTTCATTATGCTATGTATAAAATAAATAAATAAACAAGCTCACGTGCTACAACAGTACATCCATGTTTAAGCATCTCTGTAGTTATCTCGTCAAATCATTTTTGTCTTTGCAACAGCTTTTTAACTTGTTTATCTAAAGTTCTATCCTTGACATTAAATATTTTCCGGATAACAGGGTTGTAAAATTGATCTTTCAATTAAATTCCACTGGACTGATAAAATCCATTGTTTCTTTGTAGAGCGACATCTTCTATCCAGCATATTTGCTGCACAGTCTGTAATTGCTTTATGAAATAATTTCCACTGATCATTAGACCATTCTATCCTTTCAAGATTTTGAAATGTTTTTTTAAGGAATCATAAAATAGGTTTAAGATATTTAACTGCTTAAGCTTTTCACACAAAAATAGATGTCATTATTTTGTAGTTTCTATTTTCTTTAATTTTAAACAAAAATTCTAACGAGATTGTGATCAAAATCAACATCTGTACCGCGATATACATGTACATCATGCAATGAAAATCGCCTTTTTGTGCTAATAAAAATGTAGTCAATTTCGTTTGTTGTTGTTCCGTCTGGAGAAATCCACGTTGTCTTGTGCATATTTTTGTGAGCAAAAAATGTGTCGCCAACACTCATTCTACAATGACTGTTTAGCGTCAACAACCTATATCCATTATCATTTATACTGTCAGCATAGCCATGTGGTCCAACATTTGATAAGTACCTAGATCAGTCTTTCTTCAATTTCACATTGAAATTACCGATCAATATTTTAATGTCTCTTCTTGGCACATCATCCAACTAATTTTGTAATTAATCATAGAATATATATTTTTGGTTCTTTTCAGTAGCCTCAGTAGGGGCACAATTGTTACTTTTAATAATTTGGTGTTGAATATGGCTGATATGATACGTTCGCTCCATGGTTTCTATGCAATCATAGCTTTAGCAGCAGAAACCTGCGATCATTTCGTTGCCATTGTTTACATGAATAGCGCCAGGTTAGTTATCTTGCGCCTTGATCTTCCTTTGTTCAGGCTTGGGACTGACTAGATTAAATCATTTTCTGGTCCAAACCAGGCAGAGTTTTCAAAATAAATATTTTTTCTAAATTCCATTAAAGCCAGGTCCACAACAAACAACATTTTTTTTAATGTTAGTAAGAGAATAAATGTGGAAAAAACCCAAATTTACATTTTTTGTATTATTTATATTACAGTGAAACAGAGAAATACAGAATATATTAAAAAAGTAGAAAACAGAAGAATTGACTGGTTAGAAATAATTACTTGTTTTCTGGTAAAAAGTGAAATGTATTAATTTATTTGTTAAATTAAATAAGTTGTAGCATTTATTTACTTATTATTTATTTTTTATTCAATCAAATTGGATACGTTTATTCTTAATTTTGTTTTTACTACTTTGAATGTTTACATGAAACAACATTCAAATGTAGACATTTTAGTAAAGCCGAACGTGAATCTGAATTAAGCGCTGTACCGCAAGACTCAACCAAAAGGTATAGACTATGTAAGTATAAATGACAAAAAAGCACTGTAGGAAAATGTATTCTCCGTCTTAAATTTCGTTTAAACAATACAACGATCTTGAAATGATAAACTGTCTGTGTCATATGAAGATGACATTCAGAATATCAATATTATTCGTATTTAAAACGATTTGAACATTACTCAATTGATCAGAATCACTGCAATTTTACATTCTTTAGATTTTATGCTCATTGTTTCTAAATTAGCGCCCATCATTTTATACAACAATTTAAATAACATAGTTAACGTATATTAAACATTACTTTATGGTGCTCGTTTGTATAGTAATTTATGGAACAATTTTAAATGACACTGTTGATTTTAGTAATTGAAAATGTGTTTTTATTATTATACATATTTAATTGTTTACAATTTTTAGAAAACGTTAGCTTTAAATTATTTATATAAAGACAGTTTTAAATAAAGATAATTTGTATCCTTTATGTAAATAATAATTTTGCGATAAAAATTGCGTTAATACCTTTTATTGAATCGTAATTTGTTTATAAATTTATTTATTTTAATAATATATTTATTAAAATTATATGTTATTATTATTATTACTATTATTGTTATTATTACTAGTATTATTATTAATACTATAATGATTACTGTAATTATTGCAAAACCATTTTGCTTTAAAAACAAGCAAATGGCAATTTGTGTTCTTATCAGACATTTATTTTAATTAAGTCTTCCGGAATGGTTCGTAAACATGTTTTCTGTAATTCGCCAGTCTTTTTAATTTCATCATTAATTATTCATTCCAAAACTATTTTTATTGGACGATAAACGCGGATATGACCAAGTAATTTTTTTATCTAATTGAAAATTCCTTTTGGTTATTACTCAATCCTGTCATCTGATTTGTGTTATCAATTATTTTGTATTGTTTTTCGGAATGCCGACTTTTTTATGTTTTTTGTAACAATATGGATTTCGACAATAATCAGATTGTTAACCTTCTGTTTTAACCCTCCTGTTTTATCTAAATTTCCAACTGGCAAGCTTAGCTTATTTTTGATTTTTTTCTAGGCAGAGTTAAACATCGGTTAAAATATATTATTTTAATGTTGGATATATTTGTTTGAAACTATAATTGCCTTACACGTGAAATACATAAAAATAATTTTTTATATACAATGTAAACTTTGATAAAGATAAAGATCAAATTACATTTTAAATATTATTGAATAATGCATTTATAATCAAAGTATCGTTTTTAATTTTAAATTGGATTTAGGCCTAAGTGTTTTTAAAATATATTAAACTTTGTATGTTAATAGAACATACGGACTTTGAAAATTTTATTTCTTATATTCTAAATAATTATAATATTTTCAATTATTTTAATATTATTTTGTATAAAATTATTTTATATTTTTAGCGGTTGAATATTATAAAAATAATGTAAAAATAGTGTAATATAAAATAATTGGTTATTATAAACTTTACATTTTTTGATTTAAAATTATTTTATAAACTGAATTTGTTCTATTATAAATCTTCTACCCTATTATACATTAGTACATTGGGCCAAGTACACAGTGTTTTATTAAGATAATTATAAATGAGTGTACTTGATAGAATTGTCAATTCTTGTCTATTCCCTATCTTCCATATCTGTTTTCACACAATCTAACAATAACGTTTACCTTCCAGATCCATTACTAATGTTCACCTTATTATGACCGTACTATTTCAATATGTTTTTGTGAATTGTTTTATAACCTTCAATGACTTTCTGCTTTTCCTTTCATCTCGTCTTTTACTATTCTGTCTAATTTCAACAATTTTGACGACTATCAATGCGTCTTTATTTCTACTGAGTTCAAGGTTTGTTTTCGGCTTTCTTGATAGCAATTTGTAAATTATAGCTAGGCATATTGCGGTTTTCAATAATTTTAATTTTTGATTTTGTTGTCCACTTTTTAGTATACAATACATTTTTAAATTTATGTTCTAGTTATGCCGCCTCTATTGGTGTTTTTGAGTTGTCTTGCATTCAAATCTTCATTTTCTTTTAGCGACAAGCTGAAATATTACCATTTTAATTTTAATAATATCTTTTGCCGTACACATATAAACTATCTTTTTCTCTTTGACTTTTCAAAATCAGGTCAATCTTTCAATATGATATTTTCCATTGTTTTAACCTTCTCCCTATTCCTCTTGTTCCCTGCTTTATAGGACAATATTATCCCCAAATGACATTCAATATAGGGATTTTTATGTTAACGTCTCATGTTACGTACGTTAACAACAAAATCAAACAAATACTGGTTAAATAAGCTGACCTCTAATATAGGCCAAATATTAGTAAAACCTCATTAGTCCTTCACGTACTGTTCGTTGCCAATGTCGTTGCACAATTATATACATATATATATATATATATATATATATAATGTACATTTTATACGACGTTTTTGGAGCACCTTTTATCTCTTACGATTTTCCACACATCCTTTAAATCCCAAACGTATGCTTTTCTTCTTAGTTAAATTTCTAATGCCACGATTTTGCGAGCATTTACATTTTAAAAAAGTATTTAAATGCATCTTCGTGTACCATAAATTTACAACATGTCGTCACATCTTTTCTTTGTGAAATCTTCTTTTAGCTAATACTGTTCCTCTTCCATCTTTTTTATTTTTTATTATATTACCAAATCTTTCATCACTTTATTTGTGATTTTTGAAATACTAAATAACCATTTTCTTGTTCTACGTACATCTAGGTATTTTTACCATTGCTTTAACGTTTTTTGCTTTTGCCTTTTTTAGCTACTTTGTTACCTGTTAATATACTGACTTGTGGGATTGCAATTTAAAAATGAGATTCAATTGCTTTTGTTTTTTAATAATCCTACAATTAAACAATCTAATTAAATGCAACGTTTTTACCATTATAGATTTCTTTGTTAATATAATAACAATCAGACTTTGTGCTTCAACGCTCCCATATCTAACTAACCACCTCTTTTTTTACTAGAACATGTTGATCAAGGTCATCTATTGTTAAAACATACTGCCTAAATTATTCTTATCCATCGATTGCATTTCCAATTCTCTATCCATTGAGACGTGTTTCAATACACCTCTTAACGACTTGTCTACTAAGACTACTTTAAATTAGCACTAATTATTGTTTGTTTATTTGAAAAATGTTACTATCTCCGTTTTTAATTTCGTTACCTCTCCGTTTTTAATTTCACTGTACGGCAAATCCATTGATAGTGCCGAAGCCATCACTTTTGTTTAAATTTGCAGATGATATGGTATTGTACACAATGGTTTCTTTAAAACAATGATCTGAGCAATTTTGAAAATTTTATTAATAAAATTAGAAAAATGGTCTACTAACTTTGATCTCAATTTAAGTCCATCAAAATGCAAGTTTATTAAATTTACAACGAGGAGTCCAAGAGAAACAAATGAATTAAACAGAACATTCAAGTTAAATCAAACAATATGCCATCCATTTGTAACAAAATTAAATATCTTGGTGTACATATAAATGCATCCTTTATCATGTGCCAAATCATGTAAGAGTTTATATCTGGATTTAAAATACCAAATAACCGTTATTCTTCTATCTGAGTAGATTAAGAAAGCTAAATGTTAACAATTAATATTACGTAAATGCTTTTACATTACATCAACTATTTTGTCCTTTGATATTATATTGCTCACCCAAAATTTTCCTGGTTTATTAAAACAGGATTATTTTATTTAAAAAGATTTTATCATTGGTATCAAAATCTTCAGGAATCAATTAACTATCTTATTGAAATGATAACGTTTATTAAACATTATGGAAATCCTTGTTACAATACAATTAGCATCAAGGATTGAAAATAATAACAATCACCCGCTACATGCAGCTTTTAACAATTTCTATAGCTTCTGGAAAAACCAAGAAAGAGCTTACCAGCAAAACCCAAAACTTGTATGCAAAAATTCATGTCTGCCCTACTTATCCAGAGTATGTAACCAATCCAGAATCAAAACAAGAATTGAACTACTAAACCTATCAAAGTAGGAATTGACCCACCTACGCATTCATTTGAACTCAAAGTAGGAATTGTCCCACCTACGTTGTTTAATTAATTTGGACATCTCACGAAGTACAAGTTCTATGTACAGCAATTTTAAATATTTTTTTTAAATCACTGGCATACTTATAGACTATATTTATATTCATTAATCATATGACATTCTATTTCATTTTGCGTGTAATTTGTACTACTACTTTTAATAATTGATGGTAAAAATGTATGTTATGCTGAATTTATCTCTATTTGAGATATTAAAGCGGTTAATATTTAATAATAATAATAATAATAATAATAATAATAATAATAATATTTAATAATAATACAATATATATGTATACATAATTATAGTTTTTTTTTCAATTATTATAAAGCATTGTATATTTTATAATTAAAGTGACGTTTCTCTTGTACGCTATGTAATTGTTAGAGGTTTTAGTTTAATAATCACTTTATTGCAGTAATTGTTGTAAGGGTTGTAAACAATTTTGCATTTTGTTACATGCGCCACATTTATTGTAAATTACACAAATGTTGATTAAACATGTAGATTGAAGTAAAATGTTTTGTGAACATACTAACAAATAACTATATTGTTTTTACAACAAACATAATAATTATACATTTTGAACTATACATTGCGTAACGCTAAATGTACAACACATGCTTCCATTTTTGAAATCGTTGTCCAATAAGCATTTTATTAAAAGTAATAATTTTTTTTTTTGAACAAATTATTATAATTTAAACACCACATCTTATACTTTATCTTATTTTGTTTAACCATTGCATGACGTTTGGATTCTATCAGTCACAATCGACTATACTCATCGCGCTTTAGTTTAATTTACCTTGATGTAGCAATGTGTACTAATGAATTAACATTATTTGATACATTTTGTTTACAGATTTCTAATTGTTTGTCATATAGTAGTAAAATCTATTTTTACAACTTTATAGTTATTGCAAAAATGTTATAGAGTACTGATTATCTTTTGGTATTTTGAGAAATTATTTTTACAAAAATCATGTTGTTTGTCATGCCCTAAACATTTTTTTATTTGTCAATACAAATTCAACTTTGGGCAAAATAGATAAGTATTACTAAAAATAGGCAACAATTCATTGAATAAGTTAGAAAATTGTTTTACAGGAATGCTACATGCATTTCAATAAAAACCATGTAATTGTAAGTATTTAATTTGCTTTTATTGTTTTTTAATTTTGTAATACAAATGGGAATACATATATACATATTTTATGCACAGTTTTTATCTTTTATATGCAATACAAAAATTAATTTCAAATAATTAAGCAGCTTCAATAGTTTTATACATGTCTTAATCAGCAAACTATTACGCAATTGAACAAACAAATAACACTTACAATGAATACATTGATTAGGCATTTTAAATCATAATTTACGTAATGCAGAATGTTCAAATTATTACTTCAACGTTTCTGTTTTAACACCTATTGTTAATAATTGCTTGACCAAAAATTCTTATTTTATTGAACATTTTTAAGAACTCGTTATAATTCAAATGTTACTTCTTATACTTGAAATCATTTTATCTATATAATTTATCGTAAATAATCGAACAATATAATGTTGGATAAGCAATTTAATTTATAAAATTTGCGTTATTTAAACAAAAGGCGTACTGGACAACGCAGCAATTCCACACATGTTTCCACCACGAATCACATTGACGTAACCTGCTTCGCCCCAACTTGTACCCCAACTGTTTTTTACAATCCAAAATGGAATGCCTGTCAGCAATCCATAGCCAACGATAACCATTCCATGATTTAGACAAAAATCATCGCATCCAACAAAGTAGCAAATATGCCACTCCTAAAAAGTAAACAACAACCAAGCGTGCATAACAAAAAAAGAAATATATATTTATTGTCAATTATAACTAAAAAAAATTTCTGCTTTGTTATATTGAAAAGTTATTTAAGTAGCATGTTTGCATATAAAATTTACATTCCAATAATAACAAAAAAAATTAACCAACCTGTAAAATTGAAATTCAGGCGTTGCAACAAACCCAACTGAAATAGGACCATGCTTATAAACCACAAGTTGCATAGCTGTTTCGTTTTCTAAATTGCAAATCTCCGTAATCTTTGATTTTCAAAACCACTTTAGATTTTTTGTACTTACAATTATTGTTCTTAATAGATAGAAAATAATAAAAAAGTTCAAGATATACGTTGCATTTACAAGTGGTACATGAAAACACATTTGATTTATAAATTCCAACAACCAACATACAAAAAATTTGCATATTCATATTACGAATGACGTTTAAATTAATGTTGAACTTGTTCTTGTTAAAATAAATTGTGACAAGTATGGTAATTTTGACTTTTATTTTACGCACCAAACAAATCATTGAAATGGAAAATAATGTGTAACACCCACCATTTAATGTTGAAAACAACATTATTAATGTTTATTTATTAAAACTATTAAACATACAACAATATTATAACTGCTTGACAAATGGTCTTCAACATAGATTAACAGAAACAATTAAATTCATTCGATGTATTGTAAAGTTCACTAGGAAAGTAATGTTTAACTATTAAGATATGAAAACGGTGATATTGTTGTATTATTTAAATTTTGAATAACTAGCAGTAGAAAAGTTGTTACGTTACCTGTGCTGTATAAGGATAGTCCATGTCGGTTTCCATATTGCCGTATTTGATTGCCTGTGGAACGCTCTATCAATTCTAACAGATAATTCTTTCATAATCAAAAACATTTTGCTATTAAAATTATACAAATAAAAATAAAGTAGTATTAGAATAAAGTAAAATAAAGACGAAATGTTTTTTAAATGTGTAACCCAAAATTATTGATTAGCGATGTGATTATGAATTGAATGAGAAGGGGAGTTGATGTTATCAATAGAATGTAGTTAAAGTATGACTACTAACAATGAGAGAAGTAGCTATTAAGTTTTAATTATATTTTCTATAAAACCGATTGAATACATTTTCAATAAAAATTATATGACAAATAAAATAGAGCGTTATTGTTAATAAAGATAAATATGATTTTGCAGCAATTTTTTAGGTATTATGGATTTCTAAATAAAATAGAACAATAAAGAAAAGCTTCTGGTAGCAGTGAACTTTAAAACATATATGATATATGTATACAACCCTCACAACAATTACTGCAAAAAGTGATTATTTAGCAAAACCTCTGTAGCAACTACATAACATACAAAAGAAAAACGTCACTTCGATTATAAAATATACAACGCTATATAATAATTGAAAAAAAAACAATAATTATATATGCATATATATTGAAAGTAAAAAAATTGTATAAAATATCAACTGGTGCAAAATCGAAAAGGCAGTAAAATGATTAACGTGATTTATAACAACAACTATTAACAAAAATACGAATAACATCCAATTTTTTCAGTTACCAAATGACTAAAGACATTAGCAAGTTTAAAAAATTCAATAATCTATGTAATTGCCTTTTTGATTTAGGCCTTTTGAAATGTTGTCGATGAGAGTGTTGATATATTCTTATTTCATCTTATATTGAACAACAGACCGAATACGTTCAAATAAATCCTTAATTTAAGTATGTTTATTAATGTTGCGCTTTAGCATACTGAAAAAAATTCAATAACATTAATATCCGGGTTGTTAGATGGTAATTGAATGATAGAAAGCTTTTTGTTATTATCCCTTCTACTGTCTAAATGCAAATATAAAACAAATAATGTGAATGTAGATAAATATGTCGTTACCATTTTGAACGTATGATATGGAACATGTCCTGAAAAACAGTAGTAATTGTGCTGCATTTTATAATAAAAAACATCTTTTTTAACTGAAACAATTTTGTCATTATTTAAGGTACCAGATATCATTCTCCATTTGATAGGTTGATTATACTTAGTACCAAACCAACACATTATTTGTCAAGGGTGGGCTTTCCTTCTAACAACCGGAAGTGAATGTTTTTGAAAACTTACCACATAACTTTTTGTTTTTATAGCCAAATAATTCGTTCCGAATTATTGTTTTATTAGTAAAGTATACGGAACGCCAATAACACAAATGTCGTTCAATCTATAGTTTACAAACGGTTAAGCTATCACCCTTTTTTGTAATTAATGTTTAACCCTTGGTGATTGAAGCGGTAAACCAAATTCGATTGCAGTGTTTCTTATCGTAGAATAAGTAAACTTGTTTAAACTATTTATTTTCGTTTCTGAAATAGCTTTATTATAATTTTTAATTCTATAATAATCTTCTAATCATCTATATTGCATGTTATAAGTTTTCTTCCAACATCATCGTAATTTCGTGGTTTTTGACCATTAATAATCCGATAAATGGTTGAAACAATTAATTCATTGATTATTTCAAAGTTTACTACAGGAAAAATTAAATGTGAAAACATTGATATTGTTCAAATTTAACTTTTTGAATAACTGAAATGAAAAGGATTTTACGTTACCTGCTGTATAAGGATAGTGCATGTCGGTTTCTATGCCGTATTTGATTGCATATTGGAACGCTCTATCAGGTAGACCACCACCACCATCCATGGTTTCCATAATCGTCTGAACAATCTATCAGTTGTTGAGCTGACAAACTTTTCAATTTCTTCTTTTATAAACATTTGACCTTCCATGGATCCAACTGCTGAAAAAGCCCAGCATGATCCACAAGGACCCTGATACGAAAAATTTACAGAAAGAGTTAATCACGCTTATATATGTCTTACAAACAAACTAACATTGTAAAAATCAATGCTATTTTTAGTAATTTTGTTGAGTTTAAGAAAATTATTTAGATCTTAATTAATTGCATCACGATTTTGGTTGCTGTTTGTCTTTTATATGACTTGTTAAACAATTACTCTTTAGTATTATGCATGTTTCAATTTGTAGGATTTGCTATCTAGTAGAACTCGGATTTAGCTAGCTATTTTCAGCAATTTCCCACTATTTTCTGCAGCTAACCATAACGGTATAAAAAGGCAATTTAGATAGTTTTATATAATACCATATTAAAATGGAAAAGTTAAAATATATAAGATTTTTTTCTGCTCGTAGAAAGGAAATAGTTAAATGTATGTTAAGTACCTTTTATATTTTAATGTATTTAAGTTACACAATAATTTTTTTAATAAAAAATTGGGTTTATCAACAAATAAATGTTTATGTATAAACTAATGTATATATATATATATATATATATATATAATAGGGTAAAATGAAATTTAATTTTAAAGAAATACAAACTAAAAATTTAAAAAGTTTTTTTTTAATCTTTTTTATAAACGCTTTTACTTATAATCAATATATAAACAAAAGTAATTTTCTTAAGTAGAAGTCCTAATCTACCTGATCTTTGATGGGTGTAACAGCACCTTTCAAACGCCAATCAAACGAATTGGGTATAGGTTTTCCTTCATTCAAGTTGTCAAACACATTAACCGATCGTTTCACATTTGATACGTTTAATTTAGCACTTAAATAAAATTGCTTGAATTCATTCCAAGTCAAATCTGCAAACGCATTCAATGCCATTGTAAATGTGGACAAGCCAGCATGATATTTGCGATTGTGTTCATTTATTTTAGCTACATTTTGTTGAAAAATTGCGTAACGTTCGGATTCTTTGTGTTGATTGTCGTATTGTTTGCTATGTTTAATTTTCCATTGAATCCATTGGTTGTTATGCTGAAACTTCTGCACAGCATCAAATAAGTGCAACAGAGTCAGGAAGAACAATATGTTCAATGAAAAACAATTCATTGTTATGCAATTGAAATCAAAGTTTGCAAAATTGTTAATTTTTATTTATACGTTTTTCTCATATGTACGTATTACAATGTACTATGCAGTCAAAATTAAATCACAAACTTGATTTCACGTGCTTAAACTTTGGATTACGCTATTTAGACACAAAGCGAATACTATGAATTTTTTAACAATTAAAGTTTATGCTTTGCAAATTAAAAAAACATTTTAGTTTAGTTTTGTAAAATAAATAAATGTGTTCAATGCGTATAATAATTCTTTGTTTTAATTTTATTTAGTTTTAAATGTTAGCGGTGACAAATTCGTAAAAAATGAGACTGGCTGTTAAGTTAATTGCAAAATATTACATTTTTGCATTATTTGGTAAAACATTTATAAAAATATGTGTATGTTTTTAAACAAATTTTATAGATTGTTTAAATAAAACCATTTTCAGATAAATACTAAGTTTTATACAACTATGAATAAATAGGTTTTTAAATTACAATGTCCATTTTCCATTTAATATTTTTAATTTATGTATTTGTATATGTGTACAAGTGCATCTACTTAGAATGATTAACGAACTTCTTTTCTTTTTGGGTTTTGCCACTTGAATACGGTACACATAAAACATTTATTTAACAGGTAAATATTTATCCAAACGACAAGTTTGATTTTGTGCCAGTTCTACCAATTCTGACATAACGGTAAAAACTAGAACCATCTACCAATACATTATTTTATCACACTTTAGTTAGAACAAAGTATTCCAAATAAAAAATAATAACTTCTCTTAATAATATCAAAATTTAACAAAACTAATTTAGGCAAACAATGCCAGTTGTGTAATGATGATCATGGAGTAAACACTGACAATTTACATCTATTTAAATTAAAAGTTACTCATTGTATGTCGTTGCATTGGTTTTGATAGTTGAATGGTTTTTATAAACGGAAATGATAACTTTGCGTTTGCACTTTGTTTGGCTAAAGTTTTTTGTGCGTTTTTTTACTCCATAATTGCTTTTTAAAGCAACGAAATAAAAAAAGTATTATACAAAACACAGTTAATATTATCTATTATTATTATCATCATTTATTATTATTATGTATTACTATTATTATTATTATTATTATTGTTATTATTATTATTGCTATTATTTTTTTTAAATTACTACTATTATTATTATTATTGTTTTTAATATTATTGTTATTATTGTTATTATAATTATTAGTGCTATTATTATTATTATTAGTTATTATTATCATTATTCTTATTCTTCTTCTTCTTATTATTATTATTATTATTATTGCTATTATTATTATTATTGTTATTATCATTATTTATTATTATTATTGTTATTATTAGTGGTATTATTATTATTATTGTCATCTACTATTATTATTATTATTATTATTATTATTATTATTGCTATTATTATTATTATTATTATTATCAGTATTTATTATTATTATTATTATTACTATTGTTATTATTAGTGCTATTATTATTATTATTATTATTATTATTATTATTATTATCAGTATTTATTATTATTGTTATTAATGTTGTTATTAGTGCGATTATTATTATTATTATTATCAGTATTTATTATTATTATTATTGATCTTGTTATTATTGCTATTATTATTATTATTTTTATTATTTATTATTTTTATTCTTGTTATTATTATTGCTTTTATGATTATTATAATTAATATTATTATTGTTACTATTATTACGATTATTATAACAGTTATCTTTAAGATATTAATAGTTGTATATTTAGCTCACAAATAAATTTTTATATTAATAATAAATAAATGAATAAAATTACAAAATTACAAAAATAGGAGTACAAATAATGGAATTTAAAAAAATTATACGATGTCATATAATAATGAATGTGAATGTAATCACAACCAAGTGCAATAATTCAAAATTTTTTACGCATTTGGACATTTTTCCAAAAACATTTATTTTAATTAGATTTTGTGGATTCATAACCAAGTTTTCTATGGTTAACCAACCTTTTTTTATTATCTTTAATTGTCCATTCCAAAACCGTGTTTGTTAGTTTTCCAGGCGGTTTACTCAGAATTTGACTAAGTAATTTTTTTTATGATTGTAGTAATGTCATGCTGTAAACGAGAGTCAATTCTTTTTATGATTTCATTATTTGAAATTTGGTAGCGCTAGGAAACCTTTAAAATACATTTGAGACACCGGCGATAAAAATAATTTGCTATCCTATTAATCTTACTTGTTCGCTTCCACATTTAACTCTCATATATTGCCATAAGAGTGGTTATTGATGTGTACAAACAAAGTTTTGTCTTTAAGATAATGGAAGAACATGATTATTTTAATTTTAGTCTATCAAACACTGACGTTGTTTTTCCAAGCCTGACTTTAACATTAATTCCGCTTTTTCCGTCTTTACGAATAATGCTTTCCAGATATGTAAAATAATTAACAGGATTAATATTTTGTCGAGTAATTTTAATGGGCAAATAATTGTTTAATTTTGTGTTCAACACTTTTGTTTTTGAACAATTAATCTATAAACCAATATGGCAATTAGTACGACTGAGACGTGTTGTCATTTCTGGAGTTTTATTGAGTAAACCAATATCATTTGTAAAATACAAATCCGTTTATCTGTCATTGTTCCATTTGATACTATTAGATAAATTATTTATAGATTGAGTCATAATCAAATCAATTACCAGAAGAAACAAAAACGGTGACAAAATACATCCTTGACGTACTCCTGTGACATTTTTAAACATAGCAGTGTAATTATTTTTGTTCGAACACAACGACTTGAATTTTGGTATAAAAAACGCATAATATTTACATATTTCAACAGTATTTCGTAACAATTAACGATTTTTGGCAAGGATTATTGATGAACACTGTCAATAACCTTTATAAAATTAATAAAATTAATTGTAAGTGATTGCTGAAATTGTTGACTTTTTTTAATAGTTTATCTACCGCATTACGGGTTAAAACAACTTTGCAAAACACCTTACGGGAAATAGACAATTAGGCTATTCCGCACCAATTATTGCAATTGTTCTGAGTTTCTATTTTGGAAAAAGTAACAATTGCTCCTTGTCGTAAATCATTTAAACGTGTTCATTATGCTATATAACATTAAATAAATGAGCAAGCTCGCATGCTACAATGTCACCTCCATGTTTAATCATTTCTGCAGTTTTCTCGTCAAGTCCTCCTGCTTTATTGTTTTTTAACCTTTGAATTGCATGAATCACTTTGGTTACAAATTTAAATCACATTTATATCTTTATTATTATCAAAATCTATGAGGATATTTGGCATAGACTGATTAAGTACTTTTTAAAAATACTATATTCATCAGGATGATTGCTCATTATCTGTTAAAAGTAAACAACTATTTTTTCCTTTGATTAGAATATCGGTGTTCTTTCTAACTCCCGGCAGTTGTTTTACACTTTTATACAGAGCCTTGAAATCATTTTATGCTGCTGCCTTATATGCTTTTTTGCATCTGTTTTCTAACCAATTATTCTTGTTTTTACGGCCACTTTTCAACATGTTTATCTAAAATTCTATACTTATCGTTAAATATTATCCAGATAACAGGATTGTTATATTGATTTCTGTTTAATTTTCTTTTCTTTTTTAGATTAAACAGATTTCAGGAAACTGATAAAAATCTGTTGTTTATTTGTAGAGCAACAACCTCTACCCAACACATTTGTTGTACAGTTTGTAATTGTTTTTTGAACCAATTTCCACTAATCATAAAAATTTTATACCCTTGTTAGATGTTGGAAATATTTAAATGTTTACGTTTCTGACACGTAAATGGATGTTATTTTTTTGTAGATTCTATTTTTTTTAATTTTAAACAAAAATTTCCTATTATCCAACAAATTTTGTAATTAATCATAAAAGATTTTTTTAATTTTCCTTAATATTCTTAGTAGGACCATAGACTTGCACGATTATCACTTTTGCAAATCTAGTGTCGAATCTAACCAATGTGATACGGTCGTTTACGAGTTTCTATCCAAATATAGCTTTAACAGCATTTTTACTCAACATAATACCAACTCCATAAATATGATTTTTATGTTCTAAATATAAAATTGATTTATCTCCACTCTTGAAATGACCTTGGCTTTTCCATCGCATTTTGTTAATACCCAAAATATTTAAGTTGTATCTTTTCATTTCTCAAAGGACTTATTCTAACTGCCCACTACAAAAAAATGTGCGCACATTCCATATTTCAAACTTGTGGCATTGACAATTCTTCAAATTAAAGATGGAGTCTCTTTTTAAATTTTACTCAACCCTATTATCATTTTAACTATGTCACCTGGCCACTTGCAATCAGTTCTTTGCTGTTATTTGCTGCAATGGCGTCCTCTTATTGCTTTGGTAGCATTATATATCTTTTTACAAAGGCCAAGTTGCTAACCTTGCACTCAAACCTTCCTCCTTTATCCAGACGTAGGACTGGCTAGATTGAATTATTTCCAATCCAAATTAAACGGAGTTAAAAATATAACCTTAAAGAACAAAAACAAGATGTAATAAATAATTTAATGATGTAGTTATATAATATTTAGTTTTCTTGATTTTCTTATGCCATTAAGATTTACCACAAAATGTTTTTTTTTGATACATATACATATATATTTGTCTTATTTAATTTAAATGCATTATTTAACTCCATTGTTGCTGTTATACATCTCGTAAATTTAACAAACTTGCATTTTAATGGATTTAAATTGAAATCAAAGTTAATAGACCATTGTTAATTTTTATTGTTAACATTTTCATATTATTTCAAATTATTGTTTAAAAAACGTTTTGTGCACAAGATTTAGTCACCGATTTAGTCATCTGAGTTGTAAATAATTGTAGAAATTATATATTTATTAGTGTTGGATTCTAATAATTATTAATAAGATTGCTTATTGTTATGTGCCTTAAATAAAACTAAACTCTTATAAAGAGTACTAGAAACAAACAAGCTTAATCGTTTTCTACATGCAAATTTTATCAACAATCTATTCTGGAATGAAAGGTAAAATTACAATAGTAAAGATATATTTTCTACAAAAAGTGATTTTAAAGCCTATTAAAAACCATAAAAATAATATGCTTTTGTACATTTAAAATGCTGTTTTTTAAATATATTATCAAAAATGTATTAGGTACAAAAGATAAATTAATAACAGGATTACATTTTAATAATAATATTACAGATTTGATAAAACGAATTGAAATTATGAATTACACAAACAAAGAAAATATAAATATAAACATAAGTAAAATTATATATTTGTATAATTTCTAAATACATATTATTTACCAAACAATAATAACAAACAGAAATAAGTTATGCATGCATTTATGGTAATTTAGCTTAGCGCAGTCTTTGAAGATCTTTAATAAAAATAAATTAATACTAAACAAAACCAATTTGATTTACAATCGGGAAAACTTGAAATAAACATATAATAAAAATTCAATAACAGCAATTAAATAAGAATTGACCATTAACGAGCACATTTATTGCTACCGCCGCAGTTTTGTCTATTTTTTTTGAGCTTCATACGGTTTTACATTGAGATAATTTCCACTAATGTAGAGGAACAAGAATCAAGTGTAAAAATTTCGGCTAATATTGATTATAGTTACAATATTTACTAAAATATAAAATTAAATAATTCAAAAATGTTTCATTTGTATATGTTTATTTAATACGTCAATTTCCAATTTGTACCATATTTCGTGTCTTTATATATCACTACATTATTTCTATTCTATTTACAGTGATAGCATTGCTTGACATTCGCTTAATTCTTTATTTTTTATTAAACTGGTAAAAAAACAGGACAGTTAATCAGAGTACAATATGCTCAAAACAATTATTTAACTACTGTTTGCATATTAATTTGCTCTACGTGACTGTAAAATATAAAATATATACAATAATAACAATACAGATTATACAAATAATGGTAAAAATAATTAGTTATCTTAAAATTGTTTAAACTTAGTTTGGTGCTTCTATTCAGCAAGTCAACTCAGCCTAGTTTGGTTCAAAAATGATTTAATCCAGCCAGTCCCAAGCCTAGCCTTTGTTAAAAATTTGCACTGCTACGGATACAATAAGAGGGCACCATTTCGGTTAATAACTTCAAAAAAGTGATTGCAGGTATCTGCTGCTAAAGCTATGATTAGATGGAAACCCGTGAGCGACCGTATCATTTTAGTCAGATTCAACACCAGATTTGCAAAAATGATAATTGTGCAAACCTATGCATCTACTAACTCCACCTAGTGTGGATTAGAAATGATTTAATCTTGCCAGTCCCAAACCTGGATAAAGGAGGAGGGTTTGAGCGCAAGGTTAGCAACTTGGCCTCTGTAAAAAATGTATACTGCTATGGAAACAATTAGAAAACGCCATTACCGCAAACAACGGCAAGGGAGTGATTGCAAGTATATGGATGACAGAGTTACACAGATGTCAGGATTAAGTGAAAGCCGAATGGGAGCTCAATCTTCGATTTGCAAAATCTTCAATGTCAATGAGACTTTGTTACTGCTTTGTTGTAATTGTTTTCTTATTACTCCATGCTTATTTTTAAAACGAAAAGTTGTGTATAATATGTATATATATATATAATTCAGCAAGTTAAACGTTATTTGTATAATTGGCTCTATTCTTCCATCTAGCTTTGCATAACTTAACTTAGTTAACAAAAGTGATGTATAAAGAACTTACCATAAATTTATAAGGCATTTAGCAGTTGTGCTTTATAAAACTAGTGTTTTTAAAATAATGATATGCAACATTCATTATGTTGCCAATATATTACTAATCTTAAAACTCAAAGTTCAGTCCAATTACTGGCACTAAACGCAAACTCGCGATTGACATAGCCAAAATTCTACTGTGTAAAACGTATGTATTAAAAAACATTCAAGTAATAAAAGCCAAAATCAAAATACAACCACTGTGTTCTTAAAATGCAAAAATAACATTTAATTCTGTCGTGAACTTGTTTTATTAATAAACGCATTTAATTAAATTATTACATTAATACACTATTACATCATTACATTATTATACATATCTGTGCGCTCGACTCAAAACTGGGTTGGTATAGGTTTGATTACGAGTACCGGCATTAAATGTGAGCTCACGTTTTGCTTTGTTCAATATTCACTGCTAAAACATTTTTTTGTAAAACATTTTAAATGAAAAAAATAATTATATATATATATATATATACATATATATATATATCTATATATATATATATATAACGTACGCTGAGCGTAGTTGCAAACAATAAATTTACCATAACGATAGCCATTTCTTCTTTCGCAATTTGTAACACCACACCCAAATATAAACTATTGGCCCACACAATCTAAATTTTTTTTTAAATAAATTGTATATACGTGAATATAGCATTATTTTAACTATTAGATATGTAGCCGCGTCAAGATATGTTTTAAACACACTTTTATTAGTTAATGTGCAGACCTTTGTTTGGCTAAAATCTAATGTACACTAGCTGCACATCTTTTAATATTAAAAATTTTACCAATTTTTAAAATTTATTTGAACTGTCACTGTTTTATTGCAATCGTGTTTTAGCAAGTAGGTATATAAAATGAAATATTTAATGTAAGTTGCGATATAATAATAATCATAATCATAATCATAACATTTAGATTTGACATTTATCTAGAAATACACTAAATTAAATTACTCCGTCTTGAAAAAATTAGAAATGAACGAATTCAACCAGTTCTAAGCTCTATATAAAGAAGGAGGGGTTTAAGTGCACGTTTGACAACCTGGCCTTTGTAAAACCATTTATATTGCTACAAAAGCACAATAAGAGCATGCTATTTCCTCAAATAACAAACAGGAAATTGACAGATCAACTAAGATTACATAGTTGAGTAAAACCTAAATAGAAGCTCAATCTTCAATTAATACAAAATATTATTTTTTTAATTATGGGATTTTTTTAGTATTTTTATTGTTAATAGGATGCTATGTTGATGCACCATGATTATTTCAAAAAAAAGATTTGTAATAATAGTAATAACACTAAATATGGAATTAAGTATACAACAATATTTAACCCGTCATTATGTAAGCAAAAGTTAAAAAATGTTAAAACGAGAACAAATTATACAAACTACAAAAATCAAAAAAAGTAAACTATTCTGTTTCAACAGGAAAATATTTTTGTAACGTAACCAAATTACGTTTCAAAAAATACTATCAACCGAAATGAACAAATATATTCAGCGGAATCAAGCCTGGCGGCTTAAGTTTTTCACATGAAAATAGAAGTAACTTTGTGGTTTCTATTGTCTTTAATTTTTCAAACAAAATTTTCCAACAAGATTGTCATCAGAACCAAAATCTTGTACCGCGATATGTGCGTACATCTTGCAAAGAAAATCGCCATTTTGGGGTTATGCAAATGTAAAAAATTCCGTTTGCTTTTTTTCTTGTCGAGAAAACACACGTTCTCTTAAATAAAAAAAAGTGTGCTAACATTTATTCCAAAATAACTGTTTACAGCGTCAACAACCTATAAAAATTATTTTTATGCTATCAGCATAGCCATGTGAATCCAACATTTGACATCGACCCATATTCGTCTACTTGTTCGATTTCTGCACTGAAATCATTGATTAATATTTTAATATTTCTTCTTGGCGTATCATTCCATAAACTTTGTAATTAATCATAAAGTGTATTTTTTGGTTTTCCTCAGCAGCCTCAGTAGGGGCATAGACTTGTACAATTGTTCTTTTTGCAAATTTGCAGTGTTGAATCTGGCTAAAAATGATACAGTCGTTCACGAACTTTTATTCAATCACAGCTTTAGGCAACGTTTTAAAATTGTAATATTTATTTAATAATGTTGTATAAAAATATTAATAATTAATAATTTATATTATTGGGTAAATTAATAGTAATTTATTAACATTGTAAAATGGTAAATAATTTCTGTTACACTTTCAGATTTTGATAAATGTTTCTTTTAGCTACAACAATTGCATATTTTTACAAAAATGAGGTAGTTTTTTTCTAACCCCATTTGTTTTGGAGCGCTGGATTTTAAACGTGTGTTTTATTTAGTCCGTTTCTCACAAAAAATATTTTGACAAAGTCAATTATTTCGGGCTCATGTTGAGAAAGCAGTTGCTCTACAGGTACAACTTATGAAACGGACTTCTTATGAAAGTTGTAAATTTACTATATGATAAAAACTGTTAATGAACAAAACGTTACTTAAATTAATTTACTAATTTTTTATGTAAATGTAAACAAATGTTAAAAACTTCAAGAACTATTGTACACTACATCTTTTAGTGTTGAACATTTTCTCAATTTTTTTACTTTATTTAAATTGTCACTGTGTTGTTAAAACCATGTTTTAGCAAGTATGCATTAAGCGAAATATTTAATGTAAGTTGTAACAGTAGTAATAAATAAATAATAATCATCATCATCATAACTATCAGATTTGATATGTATTTGGAAATCCACTAAATTAAATACTCCATATTGAAATCCAACCAATTCCAAGTCATTAATAATATGCCTATTTTCCACCTTCCAGCTAGTAATAAAATATTGTTTTTTAATTTAATTGTAAGTTCAAAAGTATGATATATGTTATTAAAAAGTATGGATTAAAAACACTTTGTATTAAATATTTAATTAAAAATTTTTTAAAAATGTATCATACCTGCGTATAATGACCACACATTTTATTGTAATTACATCTATTCTGTTTATAATTATAATCTTTATGTTCATTGAACCAAAGTTGGACAGATCTAGAGAATAATTAAATGGGACAATGTTTATTAAATAATACTTATATTTTTGTATTAATTTCCAAATAAATTAAATTGTTATTACTACTATTCTTATTACAAGTCAGCAGTAGCCGGTGTCCATTTTATTTGAGAGCGGAGCAGAATTATAACGGCGAGGTTATCAACTAGAAAATTTTATAAAAATTTCTGAAAAACAGCAAAGTAGTACAACAATAAAAATTACGCAATTCGGATGACAGAATTAAAATATCAAATCTGGAAAAAAAACTCATTTTTTGAATACTTGCAATATTTTGCAGATGAAACATGAAACAATCTTGTTATATTGCGCCACTATTTATTAACGAACGAAAACACAATGGTATTTTAGTAACACCACTACTATTACTTCTACTACGATCACTAATACCGCTAAATACTACTACTACTACTACTACTACTACTACTAATAATAATAATAATAATAATAATAATAATAATAATAATAATAATAATAATAATAATAATAATAATAATAATAATAATAGTAATAATAATACTACTTTTTTACTTTTGTTTAGGATAGTAAGAAAATTACCCCATTATAATATATTTGAAGTAAAATTGTTTGAATTATTAAGCTAAAATGTTTAGTCGGGTTTCCTACATTTTGTAATCTGATCCATTATTCAAGTTGGCTAACATTAGCCAAATATGTCAATTAAAGTGTCATAAGTTTAACACAATTGGTTTTGAATTTACCAGCGTAATAATTAAAAGTACATTGACCTTTAATTCTAACTTTACAACTATATTCGAGTATATGCCGATTTATCAGACGTTATCAGTTTTTAATATTGTCAATGTTTTTGTACAGATTTAAATAATCTGAGTCGCATTGTTATTATTATTATAAAAGGCGGCAAGTAATATTATTTTATATAATAACAAAATGTTACATTTAATTAGACATCCTATTAATAAAATAAAACAATTAAATTACTCAGTAACGTTAGCAGTTCCAGCTATATTTTCTCCAAGAACACTCCACATGTCAGTTTTGAGGTACAGTCTTTGGTTAATGCTCAAAACTTACACATTGATCGCTGTCTTTGGGCAACTGCAGCAATCGTTGTGTCCCATTTCTATCCAAACAAAATAAACAATAAAGAAAACTGCTGCTGCAATAAAATTTGAAATACATATGCAACTTCTCAAAAACCTTCAATTACTTACTATCCACGGCAGCATGCGTGCATTGGCTACAAATAATGAAAATGTGACTGATTTTGAATTAAAAAACATATTGTACACCCAAAATACCTATGCTTAGTTTAGCAAGTGCATTTATTATTGGCTGTTTTTAGGTGCTTTATCAAAATGTAATTACTTTTAAAAATGGTCATTAGAAACTGTGAAATCATCATAAAAGCGATAAAGATGTGGTAACCGGTGATTCTGAAAAATACGAATAGAAAAAGATATTTATTAAAACATTTACACTTCAAAGGAAATAATAACAATCATATATTACCATCTTCAATTGATCATTATGTGTTAGCATTCATTAAAAGCATAATTGCTTTATTGATATATATATATATATATATATATATATATATATATATATATAATTAAATTAAATTAATTGAAATTTGTTATTATTTGTTAAAATCTTAAAATTTATACATATGCCTATTTGCGTGAAACTGTGAAAGTAAGAAAAAGAAAAGCACGAAAATATATTTACCAGCGGCGGCATAATTTTCGGTCGCGGTTGTCCTTCAACTTCGCAGTCCATCAATTGCTGACGATATTGATTGTGTTGGTTCAACAACATTTGTTCAACATCTGACAAGCCATGGCAACTGAAGAAGATTAGCCACACTTGTAAAAGAAGGAACCGTAAGGTCGTTGTACAACCCAACTGATAATTGTTTAAACTTGTAAAATATTTAATTTAATTTCAGTTTTTTTATAATTAAAAACCAAAATTACTTATATATATATATATATACAATTTTGCACATTTATTTTCTAAATTTTACAAAACCTTTAGAGTTTAACATATTTCTTGGTCATATGTTTTGTGCAAAACAATAATCGTAAAATATAATTAACAATTTCACACAAAACACATGTTATAATGCATTTTTATTGTAATGAAACAGTAAATGAAATTCAAATCTTTCAATCATAATTGAACAGAGTTTGAATAATATGATATATATATATATATAAATATATATATATATAAATATATATATATATAAAGCTTTAATATCTCACTAAAGATACATTCAGCGTAAAATACATTTTCACCATCAATATAAAAAATAACAACAAAAACTTAAGAAGTGGTAGTACAAATAATGTGAGCAAAATAAAATAGAATGTCATATGTTAATCAATATAAATATAGTCAAAACAGTAAACATGTGATTTTTATAAAAAAAATTCAAAATTACTATACTTTGAATAAGTCATTATAAGGCACAGTTGTTACATTAAGGTGTAGGATGTCCAAATTAGTTCAAATAAATGGGTAAGTGGAATAATTCCTACTTTGATAGGTTTGTTAGAAGTTCAATTTTGTTTGAATCTGGATTAGTTAATATTCTGGATACGTATAGCAGACATGAGTATTTGTAATGATCAGTTTTGGATGTCATATGCAGGTATGTTCTTCTTGTTTTTCCAGAAGCTTTAGATTTGTTTATAGCTGTATGTAGTGGGTAAGTGTTATTACCGTCAATCTTTGATGCTAATTGTACATGATTTACATGATTTAAAATGTTTATTAACAATATCATTCACTAATATAGAATATTTTATTCCTGCAGATTTTGATACCAATGATATGCATCTTTTTTAAAACAACATAATCTTGTTTTAATAAATCAGGAAATATTATCGGTGAGCAATATAATAATAATGGATAAAAACAAGATGTAACAAACAATTTAGTAACATAGTTATGAACATTTGGTTTTCTTAATTTTCTTATGTAGTGGCGTAAGGATTTGGTTTTTATAAATATATGTTCTACATGATCACACCAAGTAAGTATGCTATTTATGTTTACCCCACAATACTTAATTTTATTACAGGTGCATATATTTGTTTGATTTAATTTGAATGTTTTGTTTAATTCCATTGTTTCTTTTAGACGCCTCATTGTAAATTTATCCAGCTTGCATTTCGATAGCTTTAAATTGAGATCAAAGTTAGTTGACTACTGTTCAAATACTTTTCGATCATTAGTTGAAGAAATTTTTGTGCACAAGATTATATCATCGGTAAATTTAAACAAATGTGATAACGTGGCACTTGCAATGGATCTATGTACAGTGAAAATAAAAACGGAGATAGTACTGCACCTTGTGGAACTCCATTATTGTTTTCTGTTAACTCTAGTTTATTACGACCAATTTGTGTAAACTCTTTTCTTTTTGAAAAATAATTTCGTAGTCAGTTTAAAATGTGGTCGGATGTTTCAAGTAGTTTGAACATGTTGACTTAATTTTTCGCTTGTCATACTATTGAAAACAGATTTATAATCCAGAAAAATGCAGTATATTAAACATCTTCCTTCATCAAGAGATTCAGTCATGTAATGAATAAGACTGGCTACACAGTCTAAAGTAGAATAATTATTTTTGCTATCAAAATCAATATAGTATAATTTATTTGCTTTTATAGTACTATCTAATTATATAAAACACATGTACGTAGTACTAATACATTCCCTAAATTATTATCTTAGTAAATAATTTATTAAAACTAGTGTTTTATACCAATATTATTATAAAATGGTACTTTTGGTGACAAACAAAAATTTTAACATTAAAATAATTAAAAAATTAGTCGATTAAATATAAATTACATTATGGAATATGTATACATATATAAAAATAGGTAATAAAAGTTCTACGTTTTTAATATTTTAGTTAATATTTACTACTTTGCAGGATTTTATTAAAGCGTTTAATATAAGGATTTTACGTTTTTTAACCAAATGTTGCCGAATTTAATTTTGTAATATCAAATTAACTTCACTAATAAAAAAAGTTTATTTCTCAAATCATTTACATTAAATTTTCAGATGATTTAATAAATTATTATTATTACTATTATTATTATTAGCTTATTATTATTACTATTATTATTATTATTATCATGATTATTATTATTATTAATAATAATATTATTATTACTATACATATCTATTGGTAAATATATAGCTTATGTTCTATTTAAAGAAAATTAATGCGCATTTTAAATAAGTAGTCACGGATGTTTGCTTGTATTCCTTTCTATTTAAGGATATAAACGTAGTGAACTAGTACAACCGTGCTTTAAAAATAACAGCGATTAATACCGTGAGAGCAGTAAGGAGTGTACTATTAAATGTTTAATAAAAAATATAATATAGATACTAAGTAGTGAAATACGTTTATTGTGGAAATTCTTATGAAACGTTTTTACTTTAATAGCTATACATAGAGCATTATGTGCATTTGGAATGCATAGTCACGGGTGTTTACTTGTAAGATATTCTTATTGTGAATATGAATTAAGTGAACTAGTTCACCAGTGCATAAAAATAATAATTACCATTATGAGGGCAGTGTACTTTTAAAATATTTATAGAAAATAAAGTGTAAGCACAAACTATTTATAAAAACATTTATTGTACATATCCCCATAAAACGTTTTTATTTCAGTAGGTATATATATATATATATATATATTGATGATGCAAATTGACAATGGCAATTAGTTAAAATTTATTATTGTCAATAATTTCTTTTTTCTGTTTCCTTCGAAATCTACGTTTTCTATAAATGAATTTGTGTTTTGTTGGAACTGGGAAATCCAATCTAGCATGGTGCATATTCATAATACCTAAAACAGGACAATTGTCAGTTCGATTATACAGAATATTACTTCGCTTCTATTATATTTATTTTAATTTTTCTTCAGTGGTACCAGCTGCCAACTGTTCAGAACTGTAACGGTCTGTTTAAAGCTTTAAAACATAAGGCATCTGGAAAACATCCAATAATTCATTTACTGAACTCAAACATTTCATATGTAGTATATACTTTTAATGAAAATGTAATGCTTATAAATTGTATGTAACCTACTCACTGTATGATGAGTGTAAATATTGAATATTTCATATTTTTTAAAATTTCATATATACAGCCATTTCAAAAGTTAACGCGAAAAATTACAAAAAGTATTAAATCTAAACTTGTTTGTTATGTCCGATTGTTTTTTCGTAAAAATAAATATCAAAAATTAAAAATTATGTCAAGTACTTAATAGTTTAATTATATATACTTAGAAATATTTATTTTAACTGTCTAAGGCGGCCAAAATAACATATTTTAAAAGCTACTTCTATATAAACGTGGATAATAAGTTTAAACTATATCATTTTTATAATAATTAGCCCATTATTATTTTGTATGCTTAATTTTTATTAAAAATGAACAATAACTAATTTTTAAAATTGATGTTAAACGCACATTAAAATTTGCATTGATTGTGATGTCATAGTAAGTATCAAAATAAATATTTAATTATTCTAATCTATATGAATAAAAATAATTTTTAAAAGATTTTAAATAAACGTTTAAAAACAAATCAAATAATATTGAGATTCCAATCATCCGGTCATTTTACTTTCTGATCGCATCGTTTGTGAAATGGACAATAATGATAAAAAATGTTTTCATCTTACCGAAAATGAATATCGTGTTATCAAAGAATTAAAAAATAAAGGAATTTCACCAAAAGTATTAGCAAATTTATATAGGGTTAACCTTTCAACCATTTATCGGATTATTAATAGTCAAAAACCACGAAATTACGATGATGTTGGAAGAAAACTTATAACATGCAATATAGATGATTATATATATTATTATAGAATTGAAAATTATAATAAACCTATTTCAGAAACGAAAATAAATAGTTTAAACAATTTTACTTATTCTACGATAAGAAACACTGCAATCGAATTTGGTTTACCGCTTCAACCACCAAAGGTTAAAACATTAATACTAGCAAAAAACAAAAGGTTGATAGCTTAACCGTTTGTAAACTATAGATTGAACGACATTTGTGTTATTGGCGTTCCGTATACTTTTATTGATAAAACAATAATCGGAACGAATTATTTGGCTATAAAAACAAAGTGTTATGTGGATCAAGTTTTCAAAAACATTCACTTCCGGTTGTTAGAAGGAAAGCCCACCCTTGACAAATAATGTGTTGGTTTGGTACTAAGTATAATCAACCTATCAAATGGAGAATGATATCTGGTACCTTAAATAATGACAAAATTGTTTCAGTTAAAAAAGATGTTTTTTATTATAAAATGCAGCACAATTACTACTGTTTTTCAGGACATGTTCCATATCATACGTTCAAAATGGTAACGACATATTTATCTACATTCACATTATTTGTTTTATATTTGCATTTAGACAGTAGAAGGGATAATAACAAAAAGCTTTCTATCATTCAATTACCATCTAACAACCCGGATATTAATGTTATTGAATTTTTTTCAGTATGCTAAAGCGCAACATTAATAAACATACTTAAATTAAGGATTTATTTGAACGTATTCGGTCTGTTGTTCAATATAAGATGAAATAAGAATATATCAACACTCTCATCGACAACATTTCAAAAGGCCTAAATCAAAAAGGCAATTACATAGATTATTGAATTTTTTAAACTTGCTAATGTCTTTAGTCATTTGGTAACTGAAAAAATTGGATGTTATTCGTATTTTTGTTAATAGTTGTTGTTATAAATCACGTTAATCATTTTACTGCCTTTTCGATTTTGCACCAGTTGATATTTTATACAATTTTTTTACTTTCAATATATATGCATATATAATTATTGTTTTTTTTTCAATTATTATATAGCGTTGTATATTTTATAATCGAAGTGACGTTTCTCTTGTATGTTATGTAGTTGCTAAAGAGGTTTTGGTTAAATAATCACTTTTTTGCAGTAATTGTTGTGAGGGTTGTATACATATATATCATATATGTTTTAAATTTTACTGCTACCAGAAGCTTTTCTTTATTGTTCATTTTATTTAGAAATCCATAATACCCAGAAATTGCTGCAAAATTATAACTTTATCTTTATTAACAATAACGCTCTATTTTATTTGTCATATAATTTTTATTGAAAAAAATGTATTCAATCGGTTTTTTTATAGAAAATATAATTAAAACTTATGGCTACTCCTCTCATTGTTAGTAGTCATAATTAACCACATTCTATTGGATAACATCAACTCCCCCTTCTCATTCAATTCATAATCACATTCAATCAATAATTTTGGGTTACACATTTAAAAAACATCTCGTCTTCATTCTAATTTATTCTACTACTTTATTTTTATTTGTATAATTTTATTAGGCAAATGATTTTGATTTTGAAAGAATCATCTGTTAGAATTCATTACTGTCACAACGATTACTGCAAAAAGTGATTATTTAACTAATACAACACTTGCACCTACATAGCGTAATAGAGAGAAATATTACTTTAATTCTAAAATATACAATACAAATAATTAATAAATTAATTGTTTTCCTTAATTTATGTTGAAGACCATTAGTCAAGCAGTTATAATACTGTTGTATATTTAATAGTTTAAATAAATGATGCAGTTTTCAACTTAAAATGGTGGACGATACACATTATTTTCCATTACAATTATTTACTTGGTGCATAAAAACAATGTCGATTGTACCATATTTGTCACAATTCATTTTAACAAAAACAAGTTCAAAATTAATTTCGATAATAGTATACATTGGCAAATCACTGTATGTTCGTCGTGGTAGGTTATAAATTAAGTTTAATTTTGTATGCTACTTGTAAATGTAACAAGTAGTTAACATTTATTAATAATTATTCCACTCATGGAACTGTAAATATACGTCAATTAAAAATAACATTAATGTATTTGTTAAACCTTGTTTATTATTTTTCATTTATTAAGAATAACAATTATTTGTACAATAAATCTAAAACATTATTAGAAATCAAAGATTACAAAGCCGTGCTATTTAGAAATGAATGAGATATGCAAATTGTGGTCCACAATCATGGTTGGGATTGTTGCAAACGCCCAAACATTAATTTTACACCTTCGTTAATTTTCTATTTTTTTGGTTTTTTCAGTTTAGGTAAATCGATTATTTAAAATAAATTTTAATGTAACAGTGTGGAAAATTTTTATGTAGTTATTATTGCTTAGAATATAGGATTTTCAAAAATACAAATTTTGAAAACACACAACGTCGTTTATATAAAGTTGTTATCGCAGTAAACAGTAAATGGCTATGAATATATTTGTTATAGTTTGTTATACTCGCTTGGTTCTTGTTTACTTTTCAGAAGTGGCATATTTGCTATGTTTGGATGCGATGATTTTTTTCTAAATCATGGGATGGTTATCGTTGGCTATGGAATGCTGACAAGCATTCCGTTATGAAGTGTAAAAAGCAGTTGGGGTACAATTTGGGGCGACGCACGTTACGCCAATGTGATTTGTAGTACAAAAATGTGTGGAATTGATTTGTTGGTCAGTTCGCCATTCGTTTGAATGACGCAAATTTTCAAATAAATTGATTATTCAACATTATATTGTTTGATTAGTTACGATACATTATATGGGTATAATGATTTCAACTATAAGAAGTAACATTTGAATTATAACAATTTAATAATTTTCTCAATAAGACACATGAAGAATTATTGTAGTCGCTTAATTTTCATTAATCAAAATTGTTAAAATGCAAAAGCATAAATCCTGTGTATTTAAGTTCAGCATTCATTACGTAATTACATAGTTCAATATGAGGAACGTCTATGCACATCATAAGAAACACTGTATTTTCTAATATGTTTAAAATATTTAGTAGATTTTCTAATTAAGACACATGAACAATTATTGTAACCGCTTAATTTTCAGTAATTAATGTTTGTAGTACATGCAAAACATAAATCTTGTGCATTTATCTAAAGCATCTCTAGCCACTACATAACGTGCAGAGAGGAACGTCTCTTTAATTCTAAGATGTACAATATTATCTAATAATTAAAATACAAGTAGAATTTTATAGATATATTATTTATTTTTGTATTGTTGTAACTAATAAAAAAATTACATAAATTATTAACTGACTCATAATCCAAAATTGAGTAAAATTATCATCTTAAAATATAGCGTCAAATATTTTTTTTAAATACTAAACATATCTAATTGTTAGGGTTAATAAATTGTTTTATGTATAATTCACAATCAAAATATTAAAAAATAAATAAGATGACTCGTGTTTGTAACCACTTGGATTAGGTGTTTTGGCATGCTCTTGGTTAAAATGCTGATATAGTTTTTACAAAATAATTGATTTGGATAAATAACTTTTTAATTAAAATATGCTTATACATGTTAAGTTTATTATACAAAAATATTAGAACTATTAAATAGCGATTTTTAAAAATAATATTATTTTTATTTTAGTCTGCGTTATGTTTATCTGAACAAGATAAATTTAAATACAATTACAATTAATTGTGTGTGATTATAACACAAATCATTATTTTTATAAAGAATTGTAAACCTGACATAAGTAAAATGGATTTTAACTAAAAAATAATAATTTTTTTAATCTAAAAAAAGACCATTGTTTAAATTGATTAACATGATTTTGTATATAAGGGTTTTCTAATCGTTTTTATTAAACTATTTCAACACTTGTTGTTCTAACTGTAGAAATTAAGTTTGTACAAAGACGTTTGTACACAGCAACTTATTTTATTATTTTAATTTTTTTAAGTCAGTGTTTTATTAGCTACAATAAAAAGTAATTAGTATTAAAAACACTTTTATTTTATTATTACAAAACATAATTTTAACGTTTTTATTTTGTAATAAAAATTTAACTATACCTCCTGTAATAAAGAAGTTACAATTTATTATATTTTCTACTCCTAAATAGAAAATAACTAAATTTGTGTTAATTATATTTTATAATTTAACGGAATAGTGTATTTTTGTAGTTTTTAATTTAAATAATAACTTTTAGTAAACAAAAAAGTATTTATTATCAAAAAAACAATACTTATTAAGTCAACTTAGTTCAAAATTATGTTTGGTTTAGATTCTGTATTTATAAAAACTATGTTTTGGTGAACGTTCAAATCTAATTATATTTTTAATTATATTAATTATGTTTTAAGTAAAATATTCAAACGGTAAAATATAAGATAGTAAAAATATACAATTAAATAATTTAAATTATTATAATTGTTTGTAATATAAAAATTAAATTTACGAAATTTAAATTATTTAAAATTCAAAGTTCATCTTGTTTTTTTAAAACACTTAACTGAAATATAATTTGAATTTAATTGCAAATTTTATTAGTAAAAAATTATTTAATTTACATTTTAAATGTACCTTAATCCTTATTTTTATCATTGTACATTGACATTGTACATTGTACATTGACATTTGTTTTCATGAATTTTATGTGTAGGCAATTATAATTGCGATCAAATATACTAAAAGATGAAGAGAAATATTTTAAACAATCTGTTTTTAATAAATACAATATTCTAATAATTCAATTTATAAAAAATATTACTTAAGTATTTACACATTCTATTAAAGTTTTAATTAAAATGAGTATTTAAATAAATAACTAAAAATATAAATTAAATTAATTATCATTAATATTATTAATTCGAAACAGTCATATAATAGTAATTTAAATTAACTTTTATATAAAAATGCAGATAAATGTATTAAATAATATAAACCAACACGTAATATTAATGTTTAATACAAGTTAACTATATTATTTGAATTCTAAACCATAAGATGGAGTTAAGTTAATTTAAAAAATTATTAGTATAATTTTATGAAACATTAAACATAATTATAAGAATTGTAAATTCTAATAAATTGGAGTATTTAAATAATGCTTATCACGTTTCAATTGTCAATAATTTTGAAATTTCTAAATGGTCACTCTGCATAATGCATCTTAAACTAAGTGCACCAAATGTATTTGATTTGGTGGATAGGTGTCAACATAACCCTAGGATACATAAATGTTATTTAAAGTTATACGTATGCATTGGGTTCCCCTTATAATTCCAAATAAAAATATGAGAAGACTTAAACTGTAAGATGAATTCATTTCGTATATTCCCGTCAGTCACAAACATATAACATTTTAGTATATATATACGAAAAAGGGGGTACAGCTAACATTTACATTAGTACAACTCACAAACATGCACACACAATTCTTACGACCAAGCTAAGTTCAATGTAGTGACGAGCTGTGTTTGTGCACACAAAGCAGGTTTTACTGTGTGAATATAAACAGATTCGAAAATTTTTAGCATATTTGAAGCTGGAGAAGTAATTAGCACTTTAAAACAATTTTTTAAATTGATCTGATGTTTGGTTTGTAGTAGATGACGTAATATGGAGGATGTGCATGAGTGTCACTTCCGTTTGACCTATTGTTGATCCAGTTTGGAATGTGTTCTTTAGCCCGGCTAGCTAAGCGACACATTGTCCGACCAATGTACCTGTCACCGCAACTGCAAGTAAACTGATAAATGCAATGTGAAGCGGAAAATGTTTATTTAGCTGTTTTAATGTTGGGCAAAAGAAAACCTTTGGTAATGAACCACATTCCTAGTTGGATCAATGGAAAGGTCCTTTTTATGGTTGCTTTTAGCCGGATTTTGAAAAGGTTGTTATTTTTTCAATGTTTACCCTTGACAAGCTATCCGAACCATTCTTTTAGTGTGTTAAACTTATTATGTAATTTAAAAAAATTATTTGTATGTTTATTACTTTAAATGTTTTAAGTGAAACATTTTTTAGCAGCAAACATTTTAGCGAAGCCGAACATCAATCCGCATTTTAGTACTGGTGGTGGATTCAAACCCCGATGCCCACCGAAATCCAAGTCGAACACTGTACCGCCAGACCACCACACAATTCTTATCGTAATAAACTATAATAATTTTAAATATCGTAAAATGTTTAAATTCTAAAAGTGTATTATAATAAAAAAAGTATTACAAAATAAGTTGAATTATTATAATTAATTTTAATAAACTGTAAAATTTACAAAGTCTAAATATTTTAAAATACAAAGTTCAACTTGTTTTTTAAAACATTTAACCTAAACATAATTTGAATTTGATCACGTTTTATTTATAAAATCATTATTGAATTAACATCTTGAATGTACCTTGATCTTTGTTTTTATCAGTGTTCACATTGTACATGAACATTTGTTTTGATAAATTCCATGTGTACGCAATTATAGTTGCGAACAAATGTGTTTAAAATAATAAAGAAAAATATTTCTTAATAAATATATTATAGTAATATTTTAATTTATAAAATATATTATTTAAAAATTTGTATTAATTTATTTTATTAAATTATTATTTTAAAAAATGTAATTAGGTAAATAAGAAAATATTTAAATCAAATATTTAATAATCATTAATATTGACAATTCAAGACAGTTTAAATTATAATAATGGGATGCTAAATAATCCTGAGGATTTAAGTAATGCTTATAAAGTCTCAAACTCTAATGATGGTGATACTCCTGACTGTTATTCCTCCACGTGGTGCATCCTGGACTAGGTGCCTATAGGCCTGTAGGCATTCTAGACCAATAACAGCAGGGACCGAGTCTACAGCGGTATATCTGTTCTCACTGGACTCCTGCTCAGTGAAGGGGTGTTAGCATACACCCTAAATACAAAAAAAGTATATTAAGGTATTCGTTTACCATATGTAGCCGGCAAGGCTAAGGAGTTCACCCTGACAGAAAATTAGGCCTCAGGTCCTTATCATGTGCAAACAATCATGAATCTTCGCTCAAACAGAAAATATGTGATGGAATCAGCAGTCGGGACCCCTAGGGCATCTGATCTCTTAAACGCATCTGGGAAAGAACCGAAGTTGACGGGTTTGCATGGGAGAGTTAACAAAATTTCACCCTTGTTAACTAATAATGACGAGCCTGACTTAAAGTCACCAAGGTGTGAACGGTCAGCCTCTAATGGCTCCCATGGATCCATCAACCGGCGTCATCCCTCTCGTCCCCCGAAGAAGATTGCCTTGTCACCTCCTGTGAACACTGGCGTCGTCGCAAGGAAGCAATCTTCTAGCCGAGAAGCTTTATTTACCCCCGCAAGTTTAATTAGCATCCGAAATACACTCCGCATAGGAACATGGAACGTACGATCACTGTCATCTGTCTTGACTCAAGCATTTACTGCCGCAGAGCTAAGTCGTTATAAGATTGACATTGCTTGTCTTCAGGAAACAAGATTGAATTGTTCGGATCCGTTTCGTCTTCCTACAGCTTCACAGTTTGTTGCATTATTTCTCCCATCACCTTGTGCATCAAACCCAGCTCACCACGGGGTCGCTTTTTTGTCTATCCCCAACAGCTTCTGGTGCGTTAATTGACTGGAAGGGCATATCTACACGATTAGTGTTCGCACGCTTTAAAGTATCCAATTACTCAATGGCCGTTATCAATGCTTATGCTCCAACCAATAATTATAGTGAAAAAGAAATAAATGAGTTTTACGACAACTAGAAGATTTATACTCCCGGCTCAAAATCTCATCCCAAATTATCGTTATTGAAGGAGATTTCAATGGCAGAGTTTGCAGGAACGATATCAACCGTTCCTGGATTGGCCCTTGGACAAAATCGCGAGAACAATGCGAGAACGGAAGAAGATAAAGTGAATTCGCTGCTAGGTGCAATATGGTTCTCACGAACACATTTTTCCAACAGCCCACGAAACATTTAACAACATTTCGTTCAAGCTGTGGTAGATACTCTTTCCAAATTGATTACGTTCTGGTTAACAAACGCTGGTTTGAATGCAATAAATAATTCCCGCGTATACAGAGGTTGCCGAACAGGAAGCGAGAATGACACCGATCATTCGCTTGTTTCATGTTCGCTTCGTCTACGTCTCAGAGTGACAAAGGCTAGCCCTAAAATTAATGCTCCGGATTATTTTCTACTAACACGCAGTGACTATGCTGACAAGTTCTCCAAAGCCTACTTATTAGCTCCAGTTGTTCCTAGTTGCAGTATGGGAATAAATCGATCATAAAACATTTTGAAACGAAAGATCGATTTAGCTAATTTGGTGCTCCCCGTTCAACCAACTTCAAAGGACCAAACTGGATGTCCGCCAATTCTCTATACACAAGCAAAGATATCTACGAGAAAAAGCGAAGCTAGATCATTACGTGCGGAATTTTGAAAAAGTTATGAGGAGGATGAACAAAGACACTGGGATTCTGTAGCAGATGAGCTAGAGGTTTCTGCTCGCCATAATGACTGCGGGAAAATATACAAGAAATTGGAACAACTTTGTCATGGTAACAAAGTTAAAGTTGGATCGTCTGGCATTTCAAACAAAGACTGGTTACTTCATTTTAACCAGATTTTAAACCATCCTGAAATTACAACAGGCTGGCTGCAAGATAAATCCAATCTTGACACAGTTCCTCCGGCAATTTATCCAATCTCCGTAAAACCCCCAACTGTCGATGACATTATGCACATATGCAATAAACTCAAAGCTAGGAAAGCCGCTGGATACGACGGAATTCCTCCATATGTCTTTAAATATCGTCCCTCAAGACTTGTTGAAGATCTATATGGCATCATAACGGATTTCTGGACAACTGAGCAGTGCCCTGAAGACTGGCACCGTGCTACTATTGTTCCTGTTCACAAGAAAAGAGATCGGCAAATACCTGCTAACTACAGGGGCATCAGCTTACTTTGTATAGCTGCCAAAATTGCCACCTCAGCAATAATTGAACGGATCCGCCCGGAGAGGGAGAAAACCAGTTTATCCATTTGCAACCAAACGTAGTACAAGTTATGGCTAAATTAAAAACAAGGATTTAGTTAAATAATTATAAATCGCAATAAATAGATATTTTTAAAAATATGCTTAAACCATCAGTGGTACAAAGTTTATAGCATTAGAATTATGGCTAAACGGTAGAATACAAAGTTGAAACACTATGCATAATAAATAATTTTACAAACTACAATAACTTCTGAGTAAAAAAACGTATATAAATAACATTTGACAAATTTGTAAAATTTTATATCAGGTGAAGTACGATGAATTATTTATCATCCAATGTATTATGTATGCTAATCGTATTGCACTTCTTAGACGCTGTAAAGATTTTTGAACATAACAACCAATGGAATGAATGGAAAATAAAACATAACAAACAATACGCTGATCAGCAGAAGGAATCTAAACGCTACGCAATTTTTCAACAAAATCATGACAAAATTAATGAACACAATCGTAAATATCATGCGGGCTTGTCGACATTTATGATGGCGCTGAATGCGTTTGCTGATTTGACCTGGAATGAATTCCAACAATTATATTTAGGTGCTAAATTAAATGCATCAAATGTGGTACGATCGGGTGATGTGTTTGATGTCTTAAATGACACTAAACCTATACCTAAGTCATTTGATTGGCGTAAGAAAGGTGCTGTTACACCCGTCAAAGATCAGGTAAAATAGGACTTTTATTTAAAGAACTGTTACAAATTTGATATAAGGTTTTGTAAAACATAAAAATAAAAATTTTTATTTTTTTAATTTTTAAACCTTTTTAGTGTATGCTAATATTTAAAGAAATATATATATATATAATTATGTTATATACTGTTAAATAATGTGTATTACACATTATATTGATATAGACTGAATGTAGTAAAAATTGTTTCTATAATCATTTTGCTGTGAGAAGTTCATAGTTTAATGACAACTTCTCAATAAACAAAATAACTAAAAGGCATCTGTATATAGTTGTAACAAATTAATAAATTTTGATTAATTTATATGTTTTAATGAACACTATATAAAGTTGAAATATCTTGTAATTATAATAAATCTAATTGTTTTGCTACATGTTAAAGATTGTATTATTCTTTTAAATATAATGAAATGCACTTAATTTTGTTAGTTTTATATTGACTAAATTAAATATTTATGCTATTAGTTAGGAAAATTATGTTTTTAAATTATTTGTAAAAAAAATTGTTTTAAATAACAAACAATAATTATATTTGGTAAATTAATTGTTTTTTTTGCATATTGAGTGCAAATATATTTCATGTTATCTTCTATTTTGTTCGATCTGTACCTGTTAAAGTACTTTTAATGATTGAATTATTCAAACAAGTCATCGGACAATACAAATATTTAATTAAATAAATAAAATAATTTGTTTGCTAGGATTAATGTTATTTAATTTAAAAAACAATAATGTTAGTTGAATAAGAATGCAACTATTTACAAAACGCATCCACCATGTGTTTGCAATTTACCAATAAATTCTTTGTTAGGGATTTTGTGGATCATGCTGGGCTTTTTCAGCTGTTGGATCATTGGAGGGTCAATTGTTCAATAAGAAGAAAAAATTAAAAAGTTTGTCAGCTCAACAGCTGGTAGACTGCTCAAGTAAATTTGGAAATGAAGGATGTTTCGGTGGTTTGCCTGATAATGCGTTTAAATATGTAATGAAATACGGCATTGAAACTGACATCGAATATCCTTATAAAGCAAAGGTTAGCAAAAACATTTAAATCTTTGTCATACCTTGGCTATTTTTTTATTAATAATACAAATATTTGTACATTCAATGTTAAATACGATTTATATTATATAAGTGCAATTTAAATGAACAATGATTTGATCAATTTCGGTTAATTTATGATAAATAATATTAGTTGAACACTCATAATACTGTTTTATATAATTGTTTTTATAATATTACAATTATTAAATGTTAGATAATAATGTTATTATACTTTTGCAATCAAAATTGTTGCACATTGTGTACGCATATAAATAATAATTTAACGATCTTGTACACTGATAAATTACTGTACGTTTTTGTGTAAACTTATATAATACTTTGAAAGCAATAAGTAGTTTATATTTATTTATATATTTGATCATTTATTGAAATACTGTTGTTATTTATTAAGGAAAATAATTGTTTCTACAAAAAATCCAAGGTTGTTTTAAATATTAAAAACTACAAAGATGTGTCCAGTGGAAATGAAAAAGCACTCCAACGAGTAGTTTACAAACATGGTCCCGTTTCAATTGGATTTGATGTAACGGGTGATTTTCAATTTTACAAGTGTGTCATTTCCTTTAACCATATATTTACTTTAATAAGAAAATTTAATAAATAATTATATTATATTTATATTTGTGTAATAAAACAACAATTAACTATTAATGTTTATAAAAAATTAAAAATAATAACTTGTTTATGTTATCGTATAATAATGCGTGTATTTTAAACAGTAAAATGTGTTAAGCAAGTAAACATATAGTATGTAGCGTTTTCCTACTGGACTACAGGTTGTAACAATGTTTCACATTATTCAAATTGAATTACACAAACAACAACAATTATTCGTTTAAATAATATGTTCTTCATTTAGAAGACAAAACAACAATTACGTTGTTATCAATAATACACAAAAATGAAATTAATGTAAACACATTAAAAACTCCGCCTTGTTTAGATCAGAAATTATTTAATCTAACCAGTTCCAAGCCTGAATAAAGGAGGAGGATTTGAGCGCAAAGTTAACGACCTGGCTTTTGTAAAAATAGTTATACTGCTACGGAAACTATAAGAAGATGCCATTTTGGCAAGCAACGGCAAATAAGTAATCGCACGTATCTGAATGACAGGGTTGAGCAAAAATCAAAAGGAAGATTAATTTTTAATTTGCAAAATCTTTAATGCTAACGAGACGTTGTTGTTGTTGTTTTGCTGTCATTGTTATCTTATTGCCCCATGCTCATTTTTAAAGCCAAAGGGTTTTGCATTATATATATATATATATAAACACAAAAAATAAAGTAAACAAAATATTAAGGGTTACTATTTATTCTTTTTATCATTTTGCTACCCTGTAAATAATGTTACATTTATTCCATTTATATGAATACATCTGATTGTAGTAAATAATCAATTGAGATTATTATTTCTTTGCCATTTGTTAATTATCAATCCCGATTTATCTGGTTAATAGAAAAGGCATATATAAATCACAAACATGCAATTCTAAAGATTTAAATCATGGAATGCTCGCTGTCGGCTATGGAGTGCAAAAACACATTCCAATTTGGATGGTAAAAAATAGTTGGGGTACAACTTGGGGTGAAAAAGGATACGTCAAAGTGATACGTGGGAAAAACATGTGCGGAATCGCCTCGTTGGCCAGTTCGCCATTCGTTTGAACAACGCAAACTTTCAATTCAATTTGTATAAATTATTTGTATAAATAATTGTTCAATTGATCTACAATAAATAATGTGCATACAATGTTTTTATGTATAAGATGTGACGTTTAAATTGTATTGAATAAATGATATGTTTAATAAAATTACAAATATTTAATGATCTATATTTTACAATGATTTTAAAAATTGGGCTACTAAACCAATACGTTTATATTTCTAAATAGTAAGGATTAATTAAATGATTAAATTAAAGATTTAAAAAAAGATTAATTAATATCTAAACGCTTTTATATTGAATTGTAATGTTTATTTAATGATTTATTTTAACCTATATATACCAGTTTTATTTTAATTTAATTTATGTATGCCATAAGTACGAAATATTTTATATAATGTTCTACATCTATATATATATATATATATATATATATATATGTATATATATATATATATATACATATAAAAAGTTTTATTTTTGTCTTTAGAATACATTATTTAGCATTTTAAAAATAAATAAAAAATGTTGCATTTTATTAAACTTGTTTGGTAAATAGTTATTTTTTTAATTTACTATAATAAAAACAATGACTGTTTGCAATATTCAAACTGAAATTATTTCGCAATAAGAAATTTAAATTGTTTTAATTTTCAATATATCTATTAAATTAATTAATAAAAAAATTTAAAATTTTTAAATTATTATTTCTCTGAAAACAAATATTATTTTTCCAAAAATACATGCCTCACATAAACAAGGAATTTTTAACCAAACATTTGATTGGTCAAATGAAAACAAATTAATAATAATTTAATATAAATAATTTTAAAAATTCTTTGATAATAATTGGTACAATAAAAATATATATAATTTAATGAATAAGCTCAATGTGGCCAGTTTGAAAATTTTGGTAAATTTAGTGGTACTTTTTCTGGTTTATTCTATCAATTTACACAGGATTACGCTAATTTTTTCTTAGCCAATAAAATTAAATTAGGTCAAATTTTATGTTAAAAACGGAGTGATGTTTAGCAAATCTTGAAAATTCGTAAAATAAACGTGTTTATTGTGTAGAAACTTTTTGTGAATAAAACATCTAACAAATTATACATAAATAGACTAAATGGATCTACAAGCGAAAAGTATGTTTATTTTATTATTCTAAAATTAAATTAAAATTGAATAATAATATTAAAGCAAATAAACAAAGGAAATTAAAAAAATTTTATACTGGATTTTCAAAAACTGCATAAAATTGCAAAAAAATATTTTATTTGGGACCTTTTATGTTCTATTTAGCTGTATACAAAGATTCAGATTAATGGAGTTTACCAATAGTATGAAATTTATCTTAAATGATTTTAGAGGAAGATGGAATTGAAAATGTGTGCTGTTATTCACGGATTTCGCACTCAACATTCCAAAATTAAGTGCAGTGTGCTGTAACAAAATAAAATGATAATTTAAATTATTACAATTATTTATACAAAAAAATAAACTCAAAGTCTAAATCATTTAAAATTAGAAATGTGATTTGTTTTTACAACACATAACTTATATGTAATTTTAATTTAATTACGAAATTTACTTATAAAATCATCACCTACCTTTAAGTTTAGTTAAAATTTATTTAAAAAATTAAATTTATAAAAGCTTCCAATTGTTAAAGTTTAAAATGCAAATATATTTTTTTATTATATTAAATATATTTAAAGTAAATATAACTAAATTTAATTAATAATGTTTAAAAAGAAATACAATCTTTATCGTAATAAATTATAATAATTTTAAACATCGTAAAATGTTTAAATTCTAAAACTGCCTTATAATGTGTACGCATGTGTACGCAATTATAATTACGAACCAATACATTAAAAAATAAAAAAGCATATTTATACACTGTATTCTTAAGAAATACACCCATTTTAACAATTACCGCAAAAAATTACAAAGGTATTAAATCTAAATTAATTTGTTATGTCCAATTGTTTTTTCGTAAAAACAACTATCGGGAATTAAAAATAATGTCTAGTGCTTAATAGATCCTTTATATATACTTAGAAATATTTATTTAAGAAGGCTGAGTCGGCCAAAATAGCATATTTTAAAAGCTACTTCTATATTAACGTGGATAATAAGTTAAAATTACATAATTTTTATAATAATTAGCCTATTATTATTTTGTGTGCTTAATTTCATTAAAAATGAACAATAACTAATTCTTAAAATTGATGTTAAGCGAACATTCAAATCTGTTCTGATTGTGATGTCATAATAATTATCAAAATAAACATTTAATTATTCTAATCTATATAAATAAAAATAACAAAAAAATTTTTTTCTTAAATTTAAATAAAAATTTTAAAATAAATCTAATAATTTATTATTTACGTTTAACCTTGAGATTCCGCTCAGCCAATTAATTCTGCTTTCTGATTGCATTGTTTTTGAAATGGAGAATAGTAATAAAAAATGCTTTCATCTTACTGAAAATGAACACCGTGTTATTAAAGAATTAAAAAATGAAGGATTTTCACCAAAAAGATTAGCAGATTTATATAGAGTTAACCTTTCAACAATTTATCGGATTATCAACGGTCAAAAACCCCGAAATTATGATAATGTTGGAAGAAAACGTGCAACAACAAGTACAGATGATCAAAAAATTATTATAGAGTTAAAAAAAATTATAATAAACCTATTTCAGAAACTAAAAGAAATAGTTTAAACAGTTTTACTTATTCCACTATAAGAAACAGAGCAATCGAATCTGGTTTAACTCTACAATCACCAAAGATCAAGCCATTTATTACCAAAAAACAAAAGGATGACCGATTAGCCTTTTGTAAACTATGGAGTGAACGACACTTATGTTATTGGCGTTCCGTATACTTTGCTGATGAAACAATGATTCGGGATGAACCATTTGGCTTTAAAAACAAAGTGTTGTGTGGGACAAGTTTTCAAAAACATTCACTCCCGGTTGTTAGAAAAAAAGCCCACCCTCGACAAGTAATGTGTTGGTTTGGTATTAAGTATAATCAACCTATCAAATGGAGAATTATATCTGGTACCTTAAATAGTGAAAAATTTGTTTCAGTTATGAAGGATGTTTTTCATTATGAAATGCAGCACACTTACACGGGGTTACTACTGTTTTTCAGGACAATGCTCCATGTCATACGTCCAAAAAGGTAACGTCATATTCATCTAACTTCACTATATTTGCTTTATATTTACATTTAGACAGTAGAGGGGCTAAAATCAAAAAAGCTATCTTTCGCTCAATTGCCACCTAACAGCCCGGATATTAATGTTATTGAAAATTTTTTCAGTATGCTAAAGCGCAATATCAATAAGCATACCGAAATTGAGGATTTATGTGAACGCATTCGGTTTGTTGTTCAATATGAGATGAAACAAGAATATATCAACACTCTCATTGACAGCATTCCAAAACGCCTGGATCAGGTTGTTCAAAAGAAAGGCGATCACATAGATTATTGAATTTTTTGAACGTTGTAATGTCCTTAATCATTTGGTAACTGAAAAAATTGCGTGCAATCTGTATTTTTATTGATAGTTGACGTTATAAATCATGTTAATCATTTTACTCCATTTCCGATTTTGCACCCGTTGATATTTTATATAATTTTTTTAACTTACAATATATATGTATATATAATTATAGTTTTTTTTCAATTATTATATAGTATTGTATATTTTATAATTGAAGTGACGTTCCTCTTGTATGCTATGTAGATGCTAGAGAGGTTTTAGTTAAATAATCACTTTTTTGCAGTAATTGTTGTGAGGGTTGTATATTATTGTCAATTTACAAAATATATTATTTTATGAAAATATGTTGAATAATATAAAAAACAGCTAATATTAATGTTTAATATAGGTGAAATAGATTATTCAAAAACCACAAGATGGAGTTAATTTTATTCAAAAATATAATTAGTACAATTTTTGAAAACAACAAACGAACTTTTAAGAATTGTAAATCCTAATAATTCGGAGTATGTATATAATTCTTTTCAAGTTTCAATTGTCAAAATATTTGACAATCCTATAAGCCAATTGTACATAGTAAATTCTAAACAAGGTGCACAAACGTTACTTAAAACAATTTTTTCTTAGTAATTTATAATGATATTTGAAATTTAAAATTATGATTTACCTTTAACACCCGATTAATTGCTTTATTCGTTTATTTGTTTGGCGCAGCTAAAATTATAAGACAAAATATTTTTAATTACCATTTTACAGTCCCAACACCAATATAATTAAAAATGTTTTAGTACGCTAAAGTATAATATCAATAAACATACTGAAATTAAGGAATTGTATAATTACATCAACTGTCTTATCGATAGCATTCCAAATCACCTGTAATTTAAACAGAAGGCGATCACATTAATTATTAAAAATTGTGTGCTTTATTATGCAGTCAATTATTTGGTAAATGAAAATATTCCAAATATTTTGTATTTTTTCGTATTTGATGTTATATTTTATATAAATTATTTTACTCATGTTTTAATGTTCAACAAGTTGAAGTTTTAAATAAACCTTTTTTATATTAACAATAAATATTAATAAAATTTTAATTGCATTTTATTTATTATATACTATTGTATTTAGGTTGAATAAACTAATTTCTTGTTTAAGGTATTTGATTTGTTTTGTTTTTAATAATTAAAATTTTAACAGTAATTATTTCAGGATATACATATAGATATATATGGATAGATAATAATGTTAGTAATTATTTAATTAACTAAATAAATAATAATAAATTAATAAATGTAGAAAAACATTTGTTTTTCAATAAATTATATTTTACCTTTATTTAAATATTCAGGACTATGTCAAAATAAAGTGATTTAGTGTGTTCGTTTTTATTCAAAACAATGCCTAAACATCGCTATGTAAGATTTTAGTATATCGAATAATGATCATTTATTAAGTTCTGACCAAACGCCTTAAACAGATATATGTGTTCCGGGGTGGTTTAGCGGTATAGCGCTCAAATTTGGACCTCGGTGGGCATGGGTTCGAATCCCACCACTGGCACTAAAATGCGGGCCCACGTTCGGTTTCGCTAAAATGTCCACTGCTGAAAGATGTTTCTAGTAAAACATTCAAAGTAGCAAACATAAAATTAAAAAAATGTTCAAACTTTAAATAGTAAATCGGTGTTTCACTTTTTTAAGCTATATTTTTGAATAAACCAGGTTGCTAATTTTGCAATCAAAAATTTCTTCTCTGTTTTTAACCAAACGTCGTACTTGTTACAGCTAAATTTTAACAAATTTTACACAAAAGAATTGGTTAGAACATAAAGATTTAAAAAAAATTATTCTTAAAACATTAGTAATATTTGTTACACAGTTTAATGGTATTAAAATCGTGGCTAACTGGTAGAATAAAATCTCAAACATTGCACACATTAATGAAAACATTTTTGTAATACAAAGTTTATGTAAAAAGTATATAAATAACTATTAACAATTAGCAAAATTTGACATCAAATAAAGAATAATAAATTGTTTATCATCCGACATATTGTTTTGGCTAATCTTATTGCTCTACTTGGACACTGTAGAAATTTTTGTACACAACGAGCAATGAGATGAATAAAAAATAAAACACATTAAACACTTCCCTGATCAACAAAAAGAATTTGAACACTAGGCAATTTTTTAACAAAATCTGGCCAAAATTAATGAACACAATGACAAGCATTACGCCAGCTTGTCCACATTTACAATAGCACTGAAAGTATTCGTAGTTTGAACCTGAGGTAAATTATATTTTTATATTATACAAAACACTTTTGCTTAGAAATAGACATGAGGCAATAAGGCAACAATTACAACGAAACAACAGCAAAGTATTGTTGGCATTGAAGATTCTGAAACTCGAGGATTGAGCTTCCTTTCGGCTTTCACTCAACCCTGTTAATCAGATACGTTTCATCACTTCTTTGCCGTTGTTTGCCGAAATGGCATTCTCATGCTTTTTTCCTTAGCAGTATAAATGCTTTACAGAGGTCAGGTTGCTAACCTTGCACTCAAACCCTCCTTTTTTATTCAGGCTTAGGACTGGCTAGATTGAATCATTTCTAATTTAATTATATTTAAGTGCTAAATTAAACAAGTAAGATGTAAAACAATATGGTATAGATAGTGACATAAGTGAATCCAATGTTGACCTACTATGATATTGAAATATATGTAGCA